>MU159628.1:31613-143231 GCA_015888305.1 Antheraea pernyi
TGTATATCTCATAATTAAGGCAGTGTTCATAAGAAACGTTTTCGTTCGACCATTTTTCTCCGACTCCCCAGATATTACCCCCTACAACCTAACAAACTTTACCTCTTTATAATATTCGATTATAGATAATATAATCAGTTAACAGCTTCTACCCGCATGGAATAGTTATTTTGGGCTAAGACGCAGCGGAAGATCTCAAAAGGAAAAAATACACTGTTTTTAAAATATTTTTCATTGTTGCTCCGCTCCTATTGGTCTTAGCGTGATGATATGTACCCTATGGCACTCATAAACAACGTGGCTTTATATTGGTAAAAGAATTTTCAAAATCGGTGTAGTAGTTTTTTTTTTTTTATCGTGGGGAAATCCCTTATGGATACACCACCCTCTCGGGGGAGAGGGTGGGTTATGTCCGACTCGCACGGACTAAAACCCCACGGTGTACGTCGTCCTCTATAGTTAGGGCGGCACGAGATCTCTATAGACTTCATCGTGCTGCCCCAGCGGTTGGCCCAGCAGCAAAAGCGCTGCCGCCGGGCCTCGTCTTGTTGGGAGACAGCCGTGTACACACCGGCCATCTCATCCGTCCGCCGGACCTGTGCAATGGGAAGATGGGCCCCCCGACCCATCTTCCCTGGTCCGGTTACAGTGGGAGGAGGCGGTCAAACTGATGCCTCCTCCTGTCCGTCCTCCGTTGGCGGAGACGGCCACTTTGAGGGTCTTGCTCACGGACCCTCTCCGCCACCTTCACAGAAGGAGGCGAGATTACCCCCTACAACTTCACAAACTCTATCTCTTTATAATTAGTATATAGATATTGACTGTCTTATAATCTTTGAGTGTGGAGTAATTGTACCCAGTAACGATGACGTATTTTCTACTTCTTAGCTAGATACAGCAACAATGCAATCGCAAGTTGCAAATCATCGTCCATCGCTATTAAAATGTCTGAAGTCAATGGTCGTCGTCTCTTAACTGATCCCTGTTATTCCGAACGGAAATAAACGTATGTGTGTGAAATATGTACGGAATCCTGAATCGATATTTCGAATCGAAATCGAAACGGAATTCCGTATGTATGTGGCCGCCTTAAAGCTTTTGAATGGTGACTAGTCAAGCGGGTGCTAAAAAAACTATAGCCAACCTCCTTCGGTTTTATCATAATATTTTTTTAAAGAAAGCTTTGAGATGTTTTCTAAAAATTTAATGAACTTTCGTTATGTATAATAACTTTTCTATTTGTTTTATTTTATGTTATGTTGTCTGAGTTCTTGTCCTTGATTATCGATATTTGTCTTACATTATAAGAGTATTTAATTTATGGTAAAAAGTGGTTTCATTTTTTTATTTAACAAATTATCTATTTATTTATACTTTAGTCTTGTATTCTGTCTACGAAATTCTACGTTGGTCAAAGTTAAACGTAAATGTAAAACATATCTTTGAGTAAAGATATTTATTGAAACAATTTATAAAAGCCAGATTAAAATAAACTTTCGCCGACAATGAAACGTCATCCTGATATTATTGTAACCGAATTTCGCAAGATTGAGAAGGGTAAACGTCCCCAAACGCGTTCCGGCGACACCGACTTTGTTAGCACACACTTGCGAATGAAGAAAAATGTCTCGGCTTAAGCCTTTCCACTCGCCGAGCGCGGAATTGTAAATAGAGATTTATAAACGGGACACAGCAAAATTCGCACGCCTTACATCCTCAGCATTCGCTTTAATGCGCTATACTAAAAGTTTCTCTATTTATACCAAAAAAAAGTGTGCTACAAGAGCGAACTGTTTATGTTTCCTTTTTCTCTTTTATTTAAGTATCTCTGTAGAGATAATTTGAGTAATAGGACATTGCAATTAGGATATAGGTGTCTCGTGTTCTGGTAAACGGAGTGGTACGATTTCTGTACCAGACATAATTAATATGATTATTCAGATTGTGATATACTGAAAGTACATAATACACAACACTGAGCGGTTTGCAGACCGGCATGACAGTGATTATTGCCAATAAATTGTAGACCTCTCGGTTGTGGCCGTTGTTTTTAGACTTTAGTATTCTTAAGATCAGGTACAGTGCCCTCATTCTGCTGGCTAGATTATATATTCATTATTTTCTAAATTAGTTCAGGAATATGGAATGTGATGAAGTCTGTAAGTTATTTCCACAAAAAGATGTAGTTTCATTTGTATTTATGTTAGTATTTTTATTGTTTTAATTTTCTTGAATTTTTGCAAGTCTTGTGAATAATTAAAATTTATCCATGCGCCACATAAATATTTCCTAAAATAATCGTGTTGGGAAGGTATTTTGATTGTGGCATGTATATTAACTTTTAGGTAAAAATAAGCAGCATTACTTAGATATCTGAAATATCTGTTTCACGAATATAAGTAAATCTTCTTTACTTACAAACTAAGGTATTCTTTATTTTATAAACATAGTTCCTTGGGTTCTTACTGCTACTATATTATCTACGTTTTACGTCAGCATGACCTGTGCATTGTCACGTGACCTATTAAAAAAAACAGAGTGCACTTTCTTACTCTAATATTGTTAGTATTCTTATTTAACATTTCTAATATTTGGATTATCCATTATAGAATTAGATAAAATTATAATTGATTACTAAACATATAAAGAATTAGAAAATATATATTTAATCAAAATATTATTACATTTATGTTATACTTATCATCTATTAACGATATTTATATATACAATATTAGAGAAAAGAAATAATATAGATTATATATATGATGATATATATATATAATTAGGGCGTTTAAAAAAAAAAAAATTTTTTTTTCTCGGAACCACGCTCAAGAGGTTCGTTTTAATGACAAAATAGGCCTCTGAAAACATGAGCTCTTAATATTAATATTTAGGTTGTCCGCATCGCACTTTTCAATTTCCCATAAGAATAACACAGGAAAAAAGTATTTTTTTCTTTTGATTTATATAACTAATGAAGGATATATCGTATTGCAATGCCCCTTAATTATTTTTGTAGAGAATTTAACGTTGTACAAAAAAGATTTGAAGTCAATTTTTGATAAATCAACTCAGTCAAAAGTTATTCAAGATCAAAGTTTAACTTACCCTCAATTCAGCTGTTTTATTGACTGATTTGGCAGAATATTATGTTTTTAGAAAAATTGAGACCAAAACATTTTACAAAATATAAATATATATATTTATCTATATTATGTCCTTTGTCTGATATTGTCAACATTTCTAGTATAACAAAACAGTCTATTGCGATAAAACTAAAACTGCAATATTAACTATATCATATATATATCATATACATATACTACATACTATATCATACTAGAACTGTTTTGACTAAGATAAAATAACGTCGAATAATGATCAAAGCTGTCAATAATGTCGACGGTTCTGATATTTCAAGTTATTTGATGTCGCTTGTATTTTTATTGTAAAGGTTGACTTCCGAACATATTTTTGTATTTGCTGTCGTATTGATAGAAAACTAATGGACATTTTCGTTGAAGTATTCAAAAACCTGTAACTATTAAAAGATATTTATTTTCATGAAATATACAATGGATTCATATTGAAACGATATTTATTTATAGTGTTTAGTCATTATTCAATCTAACGTTGAGAATAAAAATAAAGTAAGATTGAATGGATTATCTGTACTACCAATAAATAGTATTGAATACAATCGTTTGTTTG
The DNA here is from genome assembly GCA_015888305.1 of Antheraea pernyi. Classification (NCBI taxonomy): domain Eukaryota; kingdom Metazoa; phylum Arthropoda; class Insecta; order Lepidoptera; family Saturniidae; genus Antheraea; species Antheraea pernyi. Next base: position 35,325 of record MU159628.1, read on the forward strand.
TATAGAGGATAGAGGTGGTAGAGCCACGCTGAAGCTATTACTGGTTTCAGCATGAATGGGTCGGCACGCCCGGGATAGTACCACCCTATCACATAAACACCGACGTGAAGTAACAGTGCTTGCGTTGTTGCGTTTCGTTCGATCAGTGAGAGCGCCAGATAACCCACCTCCCCTCTCCCTCGCCCCTTCTCCACTTCCCCTCCCTCAAACACAGGATGGCAACGCACTTATGACTCTCCTGGTATTGCAAGTGTCGGTGGTGATCACTTAACATCAGGTAGCCCACCTGTTCGTTTGCCTCCTATGATATATAAAAAAAGTGTTTAGTTCTCCTAAACTATACAATAATTACTGATATAATTTTGGAATGTATAATAAATAAATGCGTATTATATTTTGAAGCGATGATGGCTTACTTGCTAGCGTGTTCGGACACGCGTCGATAGACGCAGGTTCAAATCTTAGCAACTGAGTCGGAGCATGAAGGGAAACATCACGAAACCATAGCAATAGCATGGTGGTAGGACTTTTCCTAAGTCCACCTGCCTAGCTACTACCCTGAAATTGAAAATTTGCCGCCAAACACCACCAAAATATAAGTAATTAAACCTCCTTTCACAATTTTTTTTACCAATATCGTTCTGTCCGAATAAACGGGTGTTTTTTTTTGCTGTAAATTGTGTAAATTATACTAGTATATTCAGGACGGCGCCGTGGGAATACCCACCAATATGTTAATTCCGGGCCAGAGTAATGTAAATAGGTGTTAGAAATTTATGTCGTTAAAACACTCCGAGGGATATGTTAGGATCGTTCGGGCCGGGACCGCACGCAAGCGATCACGTTCCGTTTACTATTATAAAACCAACCTGATACGTTCCACTATTGAAGAAAAGTTTAATAATCACTCCAACCCATCGTATTCGTATTTTTAAACGTAAAAAACTTGTAATATTTCTTCCCAGTAAAGATGGTACTATAAAGACTACTATTTCTCAGAATGTTATGAGGTGTATAAGCTTAAATCCGTTGTTCGCTTATAGATGGCGTTAGTGAGCGTATTAGGCTAGTATAGATACATAATATACGTTTTTATGAGTTTCCTATCTATTAACACTTTTCAGTTTATATAGTCAGTAATTCAAAAATAGTAGCGTAAATTTTTCAATCGTTAATTATGGCCAGTTTTTCCCAGAGAAAGAGTATATGCGGGAAGTTTTGATTTATGGTTCAATTTAAGGACATCTGCTGTCGAAGCGCACCGAATGTTTTATGAAGCCGATGCTAATAGTGCTTTATCGGAAACTACGTGTAGAGATTGGTATCGGAAGTTAAAAAAAAAACAATTTTAGCCTGAGCTATAAAAAACGAGAGAATCGGCCCAGGAAGGTTGAGGACGATGAGCTGCAGGCTCTTTTATAATTAAAAAGATACGTCATAAGCGCTTCGCCAATGCCTTGTTAAAACTTGACTAGCTTATTTTTGACGCCTACCCCGTCAATCCGCCCGTATCTAAGCAACATATAACTATTTCTCTTTCACCACCGATATTGAGAATATGCCATCTTACTTCCACATTTTATCTAAGACGGTGTGGTGTTACAATATTACTTTACGTATGTGTGCGTTATCGTGTCATTTGTTTTGTCAAAATATCATGTAGGTAACGTATCTACACCTTTTTAGCTATAATAGTTGACTACACTGTCATCTTACATCTTACATTAGTAAGATAGTTAACATGCTAAGCCTAAAGGGGCTAGATACCAGTATACACATCAAGAGGTGCTTGGAAATAGGTTCTTAACTGGGACCGGTAGGTAGCCTGGAAGATTTAGGTAATGCTGTACCACCACGCTATTTTTTTTTATAGTAGCACGGCAAAATGACTGTACTGTGCCTGATGGTAAGCACAGGACAAAAATAATGGCGACTACCGAGTGACACACTACCCATCGCCGGTCGCTGCTGTCATGCCGGCATTCGAAAAGTTGGATATGCACAGGTTGATCCCGAAACACGACCCGCAAAAGCGAATCACTATGGCGGGCTTTATCGCCATATAAATGGTGGTTGCGACCCAGTCAGGCTGTAAAATCCTACCACCCCGCTTTTGCTATTGCCTCGTTCGTTATTCAGCAGGGTGCACCACGTGTAGGTGAGGTTGGTTTGGATGTCTCAAGTCTTAGATGTTATTTGACACCCCTTACACCCTATGGGCTTATCACAGTGTTTTCATTAAAATAATGGTCCATCTCATAATGAGGCCTCGATTATGAGTCCGACGCCGTGTTTCTGTTTTTTAATTTAGCCTACTATAGGGATTTTAATAGTAATATCTATCAAAACAAAATGATAGTAGTCTGTGGTTGTCTGCGCATCATGCAAAAAGTACTCTTACCCCTAAAAAAAAGTAACCATATCTTTATCTAATTCAAAGTTATTAAATTCCTAATATATAATAATTTCTTAAAATGTCTTGTCCTGGAGAAATGGGGCAAGCGATGTGGTGTGCATGCTTAAGAAAGGGGAAGTAAATGTATAAAATGATTTAAACAAAGTTGTAAGCAAAATATATAATTAAGATAATAAAAACAGCGCAGTCGAAGTTGCGCGTATTCTCTAGTCCCATAGAAAATATAACAGTCCGTTAGTAAATTACTAAAACCGTATTTAATACCACGGTAGTTGTAAAAGATCAGTATCTAGGGCCAAGAAAATAAATCTGATTCAGTTCAGACTAGTTATGTCAAATATATAGAACTGTCAGTCTTAAGGTTTTGGTGTAAGCCACCCTTAGGGTTCAACAAATCCACTTTTAAGAAATACTTTTTTTACTTGGACAAGTTTTTGGTACTCTTGGTTATTATGTAGTCTAAATGGAAATGTTTTTATTTGTCTTTTGATTTCTTTATTATTTGTCCATATTACGTTCTTTTTTAAATATTTTTCAATGTTAAATAACAAAATGGTATAAGGGTAATGGTATAATGGGAGGTAGTAAATATTTGAAATACGATTTCTTATTATTTATGACTTTTGGCTATATAATAATTTGTATACTGAACCGGCAAACAACCTGCCCTGAAATCAAAATCAAAAATAATTAATTCAATTCAGGTCCTAAGAAGATGCTTATGAACGTCAAAACTACCTCCAGTTTGGAAAAACCCAGTCATCAAAAAGAACCGATAAGAAACTCGATCGGGTTTATTTTTTTACATACATATTCTTCGAGTAAATAAAGTTACAATCGTTTTTAGTGGATGTACAGAGCGAGGTGTCAATTCCGAATATAAATCTATCTGCTTCCTCTATCTATATCTCTACATATAAAAAAAAATGAAGTATCTATATGTAATATCAAAATAACATATTTTTACTGATTGGGTGTGAAAGTATACACGCAACTGATAACAAAAATGCAATTATTAAAATTTTTGTCGGTCGGTCTGTCTGTTCCGGGTAATCTCCGAAACGGCTGAACCGATTTTAGCAGGAATTTCACTAGCAGATAGCAATAATTACAACAGGTTACTTAGGCTACTTTAAATTAGACTAGCTGTTAACCGCGGCTTCGTCCACAGTGCTATCTTCGAAACGGTTAGACCAATTTTCACGGGACTTTCACCGGCAGATAACGGACATCATAACTAGTAATTTTGTTTATTTTAATTTAGACTAGCTGTTAATCGTAGCTTCGCCCGCAGTGCTATCTCCAAAACGGTTCGACCGATATATACAGGACTTTCACCGGCATATAGCGGACATTATCCGTCCACATGAAATTTAGCAAAAATATGTTGTTCACTGTAAACATGTGCGTAAGACGTGCGTTGTACTCCAACAATAAATATAATTGAAATTCATAGATTTGTATGTTTGTATTCTGAATTATATTGTCTTTTTGGTCATTTGGCAGCCATTTTATTTTATTTCAATCGTCAAATATTAAAAAAACTCTTTAGATAGACAAAACGTTTTATATCTTGATTTATATTTATGCAAGATTTTAACACGTCAGCTGATTCATTGTTTACAATTCGACATTATAATTATTAATAGTTATTTTAAAGATAGAAGTGGTCTCTCTAATAAGATATTAGACCATAAACGTATTACTTATTGATACTATATCATTATTAAAAGATATTTATTTTCATGAAATATACAATGGATTCATATTGAAAAAATATTTTTTTGTATTTCGTCATTATTCGATCTAACGTTGGGAATAAAAATAAAGCAAGATTGAATGGATTATCTGTACTACCAATAAATAGTATTGAATACAATCGTTTGTTTGTATAGAGGATAGAGGTGGTAGAGCCACGCTGAAGCTATTACTGGTTTCAGCATGAATGGGTCGGCACGCCCGGGATAGTACCACCCTATACATGCGGAGCTGCGGGTACCACTAGTAATATAATAAATATATAAAATAATAATTAAATATAAACTCCTGGAAACTAATAACAGCGTCACCTTTTTTTTTTAAACGGCAAACCGTACGCCGCACTATAGGAGCTTGCTCGCGCTCCCCCGCGACACCCCCGGCCACCCCCGGCGGCAGGCGATTTCCGGCTGAGGCAGCAAACTATACAATAATTACTGATATAATTTTGGAATGTATAATAAATAAATGCGTATTATATTTTGAAGCGATGATGGCTTACTTGCTAGCGTGTTCGGACACGCGTCGATAGACGCAGGTTCAAATCTTAGCAACTGAGTCGGAGCATGAAGGGAAACATCACGAAACCATAGCAATAGCATGGTGGTAGGACTTTTCCTAAGTCCATCTGCCTAGCTACTACCCTGAAATTGAAAATTTGCCGCCAAACACCACCAAAATATAAGTAATTAAACCTCCTTTCACAATTTTTTTTACCAATATCATTCTGTCCGAATAAACGGGTGTTTTTTTTAAATGTAAATTGTGTAAATTATACTAGTATATTCAGGACGGCGCCGTGGGAATACCCACCAATATGTTAATTCCGGGCCAGAGTAATGTAAATAGGTGTTAGAAATTTATGTCGTTAAAACACTCCGAGGGATATGTTAGGATCGTTCGGGCCGGGACCGCACGCAAGCGATCACGTTCCGTTTACTATTATAAAACCAACCTGATACGTTCCACTATTGAAGAAAAGTTTAATAATCACTCCAACCCATCGTATTCGTATTTTTAAACGTAAAAAACTTGTAATATTTCTTACCAGTAAAGATGGTACTACTATTTCTCAGAATGTTATAGGTGTATAAGCTTAAATCCGTTGTCCGCTTATAGATGGCGTTAGTGAGCGTATTACGCTAGTATAGATACATAATAAATGTTTTACGAGTTTCCTATCTTAATGTTAATACACTTTTCAGTTTATATAGTCAGTAATTAAAAAATAGTAGCGTAAATTTTTCAATCGTTAATTTTGGTCAGAATTTTGTCAGAGAAAGAGTATATGCGGGAAGTTCTGATTTATGGTTCAATTTAAAGACATCTGCTGCTAAAGCGCGCCGAATGCTTTGACCTAATGACGCCGAGCTACAGTAAGCGACAACTAGCACCGGCGCCTCCCAGATTCGGGAGGATACTCGCTAGTGCCGATGCGATGCGCATAGCTCTGGAAGCCATTTGCTGGAAGTGACTATAAAAGTTCCAATAAAAGCGTCACCTATCGTGACCTTATATGAATTGAAATCATCCAGGCAGCCATTGGAAACACACAAATAATTTTATCGAAACAAATAATTCAATGAAATGTACGTAAATGATATTATAACTATATCTATAAAAAGCTATAAATACGTCATAAGCGCTTCGACAGCGCCTTATTAAAACTTGGCTAGCTAGTAAACGTGATCTAGCCCCGTCAATCCGCCCAAGCAATATATAACTATTTCTTTTTCACCACCAACATTGAGAATATGCTATCTTACTTCTACATCTTATCTAAGATAGTATGACGTTAAATTTACGTATGTGTGTGTTATCGTGCCATTTGTTTTGTCAAAATATCATGTAGGTAACGTATCTACACCGTTTTACTTATAATAATATCATTGAATGTACGTAGAACAAGTATATAGGTATATGTAAAGATTATTTAACAACTTTTGAAAAATACACTTTCGATAAAATGTAAAATGGACGTTCCTTGTATGTCCATTTTAGATTTTCTCTCGGGATACTCCTACGTTTTTTATCTAAAAGTCGATATTCATTTGTGCCATTTGTTATATAGTACTCTGTAGCGGTGCTATAGGAAGAGATCTCATTGTTCTAGGTTATTCTGATTCCCCAGATAATTTCTGTTTTCCCAACGTCCTACATTGTATATATATTTTAGTAACTTTATATTGGGAAATTTAGAGATATTATATAGACTGTAAGCATTCATAAATTGTATTGAAACCGTCAAGGTTATAAGAGCAAGGTGAGTGTGCGAGTGATTAAACTAAGGCAAACTGGCGCTACGAAACGCTTTATTTCGTGAGAAAACAAGTACTTAATATTAGAATGATTGAATTTTTATTGGAGTTGGTAATTGTATTTACTTATTTAGAAAAAAATATTTTATGTATTACAAACTTATGTAAACAATCATCATATGACAATGAATATAAAAGGTTGAATAATTTGGAAAGGTGCAACTGAATTGAATTTCGAATGGGTTAATATGGGAATAATTAAAGATGATAATAATGAGAATAATTTTTAGTAGGTGGTAGAGCCACGCTGAAGCTATTATTGGGTTCAGCATGAATGGGTCGGCTTGCCCGGTGTAGTACCACCCTCTCATAGAAAACCTACGTGAAGTAACAGTGCTTGTATTGTTACGTTTCGTTCGGTCAGTGAGAGCGCCGGAGGCCCACCTCCTCCCTCCCCCTGTGTCTCCCCTTCCCTCCCTTCCCCCAAACACAGGCTGGCAATGCACTTTCGACTCCCCTGGTGTTGTTAGTGTCTATGGACAGTAGTGATCACTTAACATCACGTGACCCACCTGTTCGTTTGCCTGCTATGATATAAGAAAATGAGAAATACCATGTATTTACGCATTTCCTTGGGCAAAGTGGCAATCTATAGTAGTTGGCTTCAGGACTATGGTTCTTTTAAACTTGATTATATACAGCTATCAACCGCCACAACTACTTAACGTCATGGGAACTGCATACCTGTTTTCTATATAAAAAAGTACAGTAAGTTCACTATTGAAAAATGTGTCGTAGGCATTTTTCTCTTTGTAAATAAAGCATAATAGCCTGGTTAAGAATGTTCATTATCATAACTTCCTATAAATAATTTTGCATCGTGGTAACTGGTAGGGTTTATTCCTAAGCCCGCTTTGCTGCCACTCTCAAGATGAAAATCTGTGGCCTATGTGTGTATGGATGAAAAGCACCTTTGGGTGTATTCCGGCAGCTTCACTTGAGAGCCAGTTCCTCCAGGTTTAGCGTGTAAGCATCTGATGTGATTATTGTGAAACATTATAACCTATAGATACAAATAAAAGGCTGTTATTGTGCTGATAGGCTCCGAAATACGTGCCAGTAAAAGGTTTAGATTTATTTTGTTTGTGTAAGCGGGATTTCTGAAATTAGCATCTGTGTTACATATATGAACGACCATATTTTAATAAATTGTTGTCTTCACAAACTAGTATTAGGAAGAAAACCTACAGAATTGTGCAAACCTGTGACAGAATTAACTGAGAATAAATTAATTAATTTAGATTGGACTGTATTTATTTATTAAGACGGGAGACTTGGCACTGATTTTTTATTAATAATTCTACGGCTGGCTTTGACCTTGTTAATTCTTACAGCGTCTCCCGACGAACATTTTGATTATGTCCCTTATTCAAGGAGAATTTGTTAGCCTACTTTCATTACGAGTTTTTCTGTATTTTTATACATTTTTTTATTAAGAATGTTACTTAATGAACTTGTAATTGTTTACGCATAGCATCACGCAAATCTATTTAATAAGCCTATAAAAATGAATACTTGCTATGTCTATATGAGTTCGTTAGACTTCAATATTGTTTCAAGGAGCACCGTGAAAGTTGAGATACCAGTGTTTTTTTATGAAGAAGGTTTTATGCTATGCATTTTATTATAATTCGCTACTCGTTGACACTAGCCTATAATCTATTCTTATAAGTTTTATATTGCAATTAATTGTTGCCCGCAGCTTCACTGGCGTTAATATAGATTTGACCTATTCCTCAAGAATAATACTTTTGTTCTATGTTCTATTTTGTACCCTTTACAAAGTCACAATCCTGAAAAAATTCATGATCATCGGTTGTACGGAAGAAATAAATTTAGAAACTAAAATTCGGATTCATCTTATTGCTTAAGATTTAACTCGAATGAAGTCACAGGACATTGCTAGTGCTATGTAGAAGTAATGAGTTTTTTTTAATGCAAGCAGTTGTAATTTGCGGAGTACCCATTCATATGCTTAATATTTTATAGAGAAGAAGTATAGCAATAATTTGGCTTCAAAAAGAAGATATACCTTACAGTTATGAATGTTCTGTGTTTATTTGTTTGTTTGAATGCACTGTCTATACTATGTAATCAGTGAAAATAAAAAATATATTTTGAATTTTAAAATCTATTATTAAGAAAGGTTATAGATTTTCTGATATTACATTATGATCGAAGAGGATGGAGCCATTACTACATTGAGTAACAATGAAGTCACGCCGTGTGCTCCGGCGAAGATAAACGAAAGTTACCGACATAGACCGAACTGCAAATGTCTTTCTCATCGAGTACCAAGACATACCTAAGCAACACTCAAGTTTTGTGAGGACTTTGTATAATCTTATCCAAATACGTCGATAGCAATTCTAAATTCTGAAAATATAACCGCTATTAAACATTTACTTTTTTGCTTTAATTTATAGTTTTTAGGAATTGACAACGAAGGAAATGAGATTTGAAATTACATCACATATTATGCATATTACTTATCGTCTGTGATAGGTGTCGAGCATGAGTGTTGTAATAACTTGTAGTGTACTTCTGGATGGTAAACACCTGCCCTTAATTTAATATTACTTTTTAAAAGATACCGAGAGCACTTGTTGAGTTGTGTCAGCTGGCACGTCATCTGTAATGTGTATTATATTTAGAAGGTTTCTGCGATTTCGGTTGGTAAAAAGCCTTTGATAGTCCATATAGATGATATGTATTTTCTGTGTCAAAAATTGACTATTTTTTAAAACTTGTAATTTATAATTACAACTAAGTTTCTATGAAGACTGGAAGTCTGATCTTGTACTTTAGGTTTTGAGAACTACATTCAAGTAGGTTCAGCAAAGTCAAAGTTATATGAGTCTTTACAAAAAATGAAAGATTCTATATTTGATACAAATATAACATTAAAAATAACAATATATGAATTTATTACAGCTGGGTAAATGTCTATTTCCGGAAGAAAGCACAGGCTTATTGTCGATTTCTAAAGTTGACAATTATAAATTACCTTGTACATATATCTTTTTTTTTTCGAACTGACTACGCTATTGACCTAGCAATGTCTTAACAGCTTCACCGCACTACTGAGACGAGCGCTTAAGGCACTCAGGCCATTAACATATATCTATTTCAAGGTAATATTATGATAACATTTGTAGAATTTACAAATTTAATCACGACACCCGCGTATGTTATATTGCCGATTTCAGACTCTTCGAATTTTGAAGCGATGATAGCTTAGTTGTTAACGTTTTCAGACACAGCGTCGACCGGCATAGGTTTTAATCCTTTCGAATGTGCCGTATCTTTCGATGAAAGAAAACATTGCGAGGAAACCATAGCAAGATTACTCAGCCCGCATGGCTGGCTACCACGCTGTTAAAAATTTGTTTTCAAGTATATATAGATGTGTTCCGACAGCTAGAGACTCAGCCACCCTGCAGGCTTAGTCTGGTTACCATTTTAGATCACGTCATAATTTAACATCATGTGAGGTTGTAGTCAAAGACAAAAAATAAAAAAGTGTTAGGCGAAATTAAGCGGAAGGAAAAAGGCGGTCCGATTGTTGTGTTCGTGGCAACCGGACGCGCGCTCGCAAGTGCTCTCGATACGTAATTATTTACATTTTTTACGTGACGTCATCAGTCCGTTGGTGTTTTTACGCGAGTGTAAATTCATGTTTGTTCGTATCGAGAATTCGTGTACGTGTTCTATCTCGTATCGTCAGTCGTGTTCTATCCTGTCTGTCGTCGATCGTTTACCTGTTCTTTTCAGAACAGAGGAAACCGTACTTCTCAGTACGTCAAATCGCACTTTTCGGTGCGTCTGCGTGCTTCTCTCCGTGTCATCGTGTCGCCGCGCCGGCTGAAGAGAAGAAAGAAGTGGTAGGGCTTCCCCCTAGGCACTGTAGGTCCCCTGTGAGGCATTGCACATCGCCCACAGCTCCCTTTGATCCGGACTCGGGATAGTCCGTTAAATTCATTAAGGCGCGCCCCCCTGCCCCTCTGGCAGGGAGGTTTCACATGTCTTCCCCCGCCCCACTCCCCTCCTCAGGCCCCGGTATGGCCGCTGAACAAGAGATCAGTCTCTTAGAGACTGAGCTCATTAGCCTCCGCGGCTTCATAGCCGCTATCTGTCCTCGTCTCGTAGACGATTACGATGCGTACGCTGCAAAGCGTCGCACCGAGCTCCCTCATTCCTCGAAGCCCGCTCCCTCGATCTATGCCAAGATCGAGGCTTCCAACAACTTCCCAATCCCAGCCGATCGCGATAGCGATGACTCCGACTCCGACTCCGGCTCCGACATGGAGCAAGACCCTCCTGCTCAGCAGGATCCCCCTGCCGAGCAAGCCCCTCAGGCTGAGCAAGCCCCTGCTGCGGACGATGGCTTCACCACCGTCACGCACCGCAAACCGCGCAAGAAGCGCTCGAACTCCTCTTCCGATCCGGAGGACAAATTGCCCTCTAAAAAGATCGCAAACGTCGATGGCGCGAAAGTGCCAAAGGCGACACCAGCGCCCTCTAGACCCGACTCGCCCGTGGCTGCGGGTTCCGCAGTTTCGGGCAAGAAGCCCCGCCCACCGCCCCCCGTTACGATCCAAGACAAAGCGTCTTGGGTTGAGATTTCTAGCCTGCTGGAAACGGCAGGTATCCCTTACACCTCCGCCGTGAATACCGCTGTAGGTATTCAGGTGAAGGTAGCCACGTCCACCGCCCATCGCAACCTCACTCGTTTCCTTCGGGACAACCAGTGGGGCTATTTCACGCACTCTCTCGAAGAGGAGCGTAAACTACGGGTTGTGATCCGTAGAGTCCCCTCAGAACTCCCGACTGACGACATTTCAGACGACCTCAAGGAACAGAAGATTCCTGTTCGCGAGGTTCATCGTATGCGCTCTCCGCGCACCAGGGCTCCATATGATATGGTTCTCGTTGTCCTCGATCGCACCCCTCAGGGGAAAGCGATTTTTAATCTTACATCCCTTTGCGGCCTCTCCGGCGTCATAGTCGAGCCGCCGCGCAAAACGTCTGTGCCCTCGCAGTGTCACAACTGCCAGGTGTACGGACACTCCGCACGAAACTGTCGCCTGAAACCCAGGTGCGTTAAGTGCCTCGGCGACCACTCCACTAGGGAGTGTTCTCGCACGAAAGACGCCTCCGACCCTCCGAGCTGTGTTCTGTGCCGCGGCGTGGGCCATACCGCGAATTATCGCGGATGTCCCCGCGCCCCGCGCACAAAGCGCCCTCGATACCCCAGGCAGGCGTCGCCGTCTAAGACGGCCGCTGCCCCCGCCCGTCCTCGACCTCCGCCTCTCATGTCTCGAGAGGCCTTCCCGAACCTGCCGGGCACGTCTCGTGCACCGGCAGCGTCCGTACCCGCGACTAGTGCGCCCCCCCGCCCCTACCGGGCCCCTCAGGCCCCGTGGGCTCCTAAACCCGCGTCCCAGCACACTCCCAAACCTCCGGCGGCTAATCCTTCACAGGATGACCCCGCATACTCCTTTTCCCTATCGAGTATTGACTACGCAGGTCAACTACTCATTTTCCACGAGATCTCGGAGATCTCGGCGTACGAAGAGTGCTCTCGTAATCCGCTACTAGGTGCCGTCACGGCAATCCATAGATTTCCAGCCATCGCGGCTACACTACAACGGCTCGCGCGCGCAGCTGTTAAAAAATAAATAACTCAAATAAGATAGAGTAAATCGCGTATTTACGTCTATCTTCCCCTAAAAATAACCGTCAAACAATAATAATAATTTTTGTTATGTCTATTTTTAGACTTCGGTGCCGTCACCGTTAGTAAATTTAAATTCAATCTTATAAAATGCGTGTTGCGCCCACGCTTTTGTAATCGATCCCTATTAGCTCCCGCACACTCCGCGGTTCTCAATAATATCTCGAGCCTAGGTCGTCCCCGCGCGGAGCCCTCTTGATATTATTTACGCGATACAGTGACTCACCTACATCACTTGAACACACATATGAGATTATCTCTCTCACACACGTGCACATCTATACACACTGTGGGAGGGTTTACTTTTTTTCCCTCAATCGAACTGAATCGAATAGTTTAGTTCGTTTCATTTCCGATATACACGTATTCATTGGTGAATCATGCAATTTTCATTGCATGGTTCACAAATGTATATATGTATGAATAGCTTAGTATAGTTTAGCTAGGACAGACGCGTCTTTTTTCGGTAACATCCAAGCCGAGGTGTGCGTGCACCCTTGTGTATGTTACCCAAAACCCAAAATCGGTTGTGTGCCTTAAGCGCCAACCTTAGTAGTCCGGTGAAGCTGTAAAGACCTTGCCATACCATTACATACAATAGCATAGTCAGTTCGAAAAAAAAAAAAAAATTAAGCAGAAGATTAAAACTAGATTGTGACCACTATACATCAGGTACCCACCATAGTGGCACACTTGGGGGTATCCCGTTTCAGGATCAGCCTGCCCATATCTAGTATTCAAGCACAGTCACCACGCATATGATGTTAAAACCGTGACTGCATTTTTAGATTGTCACGTTTCAAGGTAGAATAGTGTAAATCCAGTTGCCAAGGGGCATATATATAAGTACGTTTGGAATCAACGACCTGTGACAGTAGCCGATCGTATGTTTAGTGAATGTTATGTTTTGATGATACTTTGCTTGTCACCAAATGCAGTGCAATCATGAATGCAGTTTTGAAGCGATTATAACACATAGGTTAACGTGTTAGGATACCGTGTCGATTGGCGTATGTTCGAATCCTTACCAATGGGCTGGAAACCATGCTATGGTTATAGGGCATTTTCTCAGTCCGCGTGGCTAGCTACCATCCTTAAGTTGAAAATCTATGGATGTTATGTTTTGATGGTACTTTGCTTATCACCAATCATGAATGCAGTATTAAAGCGATTATGGATCGATGGTTAGCGTGTTTGGACACTGCAGTGATTGAAGTAGGTTCGAATCTTTACGAATGGGCCGGAGCTTTCGGTAAAGGAAAATATCGTGATGAAATCATGGTATGTTCGTGAGGCTTTTTCTCAGTCTGCATAGTTAGCTACCATGTTTAAGTCAAAAGTCTATAGTCAAACATCCATGGGTGTGTTCTGAAAGGTACACTTAAGTGCCAGTCCCTTTAGTCTAGCGTGTTTACCATCTTGGCCCTCATTGTAGACACTAGATGAGATTGTGGTGAAATGCTAAAACCAAAAAAGAAAAACATAAATCAACGGTTTTGTAAATACTAGGGCAGTACAAAACTTATAAATTAGCATTAAAGGCAGTTTTAATAAGCAAGTTTACTCGGTGCGAATGGTAATTAGTTTAAGTCCGCGCCACGCGTGGACTTAACGTGTCTAGTTTGAAAAGTCAGATCGCGTTGCGGTTTTAATGAGTTTTCGTCTAATGCCTCCGTTGCCGAGGAAATTTATGTCATGAATAATAATGGATGTTAACGGTGCCGCCGCGTAACGTTTAAATCCTTAACAGACACGTCCGCTGATAATCCGCGGAAGAAACATCTTAATAAACATTGTCTTAACGAGTTGGTGACGAGAAAATCCGCGTTCGTCGTCTTTGTGTTATTCGATGTGTAATAAGGTATATTCTACGTTCAGATAATCCGGCAAATTATGACGGTTAATGTTTTTGATATTAAAATCTTACACTTACACGTATTATTGATAAATAAGTACGCGAATAGAGGATGATAGAACACTGTAATTACAGACAATTATTTAGGCCGCTATGAATATTGCCGTAAGTTCAGGCTTGCGCATAATATAGCTAATAGTTTAATATAAAACAAAGTTAAAATACTATTATAGAAATCTAAAATTGATTTTTTTTTTATGTCATAGGTGGCAAACGGACCGGTGGGTCACCTGATTTTAAGTGATCACCACCGTCCGTAGACATTTGCAACACCGGGGGAGTCGCAAGTGCGTTGCCAGCCTGTGTTTTGGGGATGGGGGAGTGGGGGAGAGGAGAGGAGGAGGGGAGGTGGGTATCCGGCGCTCTCACTAACCGAACGAAGCGCAACAATGCAAGCACTGTTCCTTCACGTTGGTTTACTGAGGGTCGGGTGGTAGTACCCCTGGTGAGCCGACCCATTCATGCTGAAACCAGTAATGGCTTCAGCGTGGCTCTGCCACCTACAATTGTAGACATAATCTTTACACATATACCTAAATCAATTAGAAGTATTGATATATTCTTACATAGTATGTGGCTAGGTTAATCTGAGGAATGGTTGAACCGGTTTTGACGAGACTTTTATTGGTAAAATAGCTGGTACCCATGACATCGACTGCATGGAACTTAGCAAACAATTTTATGGTTAATGTAATGGTAGCTTGCGGGGCGCGCTCCGTTCTGAACACTGTTTCTTTAGTTTATTACATTTACCCTATCTTTTTCTAAAATAAAAGTTACTTGTTATAACATCAGCTATGTGAGATTCCCGTCAAAATCGGTCTATTTCGAAGATTAGCCGAAAGAAATAGACAAACAGAATATTTTCTAAGAAGCTTGGTTTCTAAAGTGATGCATATTATTATGCTTTGCCATAGAAACTAAGCAGTATTTAATTATAGAATTTAACAGATGGTATTAAAAACGTTATAAGGTTTATAGACGTTAAATAGTAGTTATAAAAATAATTGATAAATAAAATTGTACATGTTCTCACAGTTTTATATTTAATTAGTACAATTTTTTTTTTAACACGAGCGGAGTTGCGGGTACCGCTCGTTCAAAATAAACATCACGTGTCAAACTGTTATTGTTAGTTGTAAAAAAAAGGAAAACAGGAAGTACTATGGTTCATTATTAGGGTTGTTACTATCGTTTAGCGAATAATGATAGAAATAGAAAATAGCAAAAATATACTAAAATGGTAGAGATTTAATTTTCCAGAGTCGCGAGTAATCTCCAATAACTACAAAATTCTTATTGTTATCGTCTGAATATACGGTTAACATGAAAAATGTTTGTGTTTGAAATTAAAACATTAATTAAAAGTTATACGCTTGTTTATAAAATATTATAACGGCGTTTATAAAATAAATTAACAACTTAACCTAACTCAAGCTAGCGGATTGGAAAAAGTTTTTTAGGCGCTGCGATCAGCCATCGAGTCGGTTTATAGTATCATGTAACCAATTTAATTTGGTATTCGATAACCTTAGAGGCAATTGAGACAGCTTGTTTGTGCGGTAGATTAGATATTTACCCTCGAGCCGCGATGTCCCGGCTGATAGCGCGAGGGTCGATTCTACGTGCCTGCCGGGACCCAATATGTGAAATCATTACATTGACGACTCTATTGCCGCTTGCCTTATCTTTTTTACAGTTCAATTCTATATATAAGTGGATGCATGTCATACAAGAGATAAAGGATTTGCTATGGCTATGGGTGATTAAATTGTTATATAAAGAAGCACTAAATTATTCAGTCATTAATTGTGAATATAAACTTTATCGGCTTACAGCTAAGCAACGATCATTCGCTATTTAACCTTTAAGAAAAACAACTCTCTAAGTTACCTTCAGAGGCAGATTTACAAATGTGACGCCTATAAAGTGGACTAAATATAAGTGGTATATATAAGTGGTAATATTTTTATTTATACATAAATAAAAATCAGCTGTCGAATTTACATAAGCGCTTCACTGCGGCTGCACTTATTTGGCTAATTCTTCTGTTGTAATTGGCAGGCTAATAAAGTTCGTATGAAAGAAAATGTTTGAGAAATTTATTCATTTTAGGGTTGTCAACATGACAATACACTAACTAGTAATTATATAAAATTAGGACTATTGTGATTCATTATAAATGTAGTCATATTTAGAGATAACCACGGCATGCTCCAACGATAAATTAATTATTAATAACACTAAATATTAAACTATTTTACATAACTAAAGACATAATCTAAAAACATAATATTACAAAAACCAGGAAATTGAAACAGAAAGAGAAATAATGTACTAAAAATAATTGATACTCTAAAACCATATTTTAAAAGATTAGGAAAATAACAAAGTAACAGAACAGAAATTGCACAAAAAAGTACATTTCAATAAAAAAGTCTTCATAAAGAAAATGAGTGAGTGCGTAATACAGAAGACAACGGGGAAATTTCTAAGTATATTGACATAATTGACAGACTGATGCTGTTCGATTGATGATAGTTGTTCGATTGCCATTTCACTTCATTATATGGTCGTACTGTAAAGAGAAGATTTGGTCTCATTTTATTCGTTAGTACACCCGTTCGAAACTGAGAATGGTAGCTAGAAGTAATAATTCCTTTATATTCTGTTGGAATACAATACTTTATGCGAAAATAAAGAATTCTGCGAAGTTCACATTCCGTTTTGAGTAGCTACGATGAAAATATTACTGTCGAAAATTTTGTCCCTTACAAAAATGAGTCTTCTTAACTTAACTAGCTTTTTAGAAATCCGCTACTAGCTGTCTCATTGAGAAATGTCAATTTTTGAAGTCAAACTTCTTTAGAATCGTTGTGATTTCAAACCGGATGCAACGGAAAAAACGACAGGTAAGAGACACAAATACAAAAAATAGTGAGCCAGAGCGAGAGAGCAAATGTCGGTGTGTATGTATATTGCACATTGTTTAATACTTGTTTTTATTTGAGCATTTAACGTGTGTTAGTATATGTGAAAAATACGTGAGCTAATACTACTGTACACTGTATGCGGATGCGTATTACAGCTTTTTAATAAGAAGTCAGCGTGGTGTGTTATTATTTAACAGTGTTTGTGAGTATTTTTATATCTTGTTGTGCTAAATAATAAATTCATTTTTAAACAAATAAACTTTGTAATTATCCTACTCTTGTTATATATATTCATCTCATTCTTTTGTCGATTTACTGAAGTTTCACTTCTATCGTGTGTGAATCGCACACTCCTTTTTTTTTTTAAATAAATATCCACGTACTATTATAGTGTATCCTATGTAGCTTGTAATTTCTAGTAAAAGTTATTAAATTAATATTGAATAATATACTTTGTCCTGATTTCCAGTTACTTCTTTAAACTAATTAGAGATGCAATGCTCGTAAAATAAAATGAAGACAAGTTTACAACTTTCATTTTGTTTTGAGGTAACCGAATAAATCCAATTTACATTTATTCAAGTTTAGTTAAAATTCACGTGAATGGCTTGTTGCATATCTGACAAAGAGAAATTTTAGAATCATATTTGAATTGTTATATGATATGTCCAGCAATTTATTTTTTATTAACTTTTGGCGGCAGCTCCGCTCGTATCTCGTTTGAATTCGTGAGGTTCACATGACGGTACACGAGTGTGTCGCAGGAATTCTTATATGTCTGAATAGCTAGCTTAGTTTAGCTTAGACAGACTCGAGATGTTATTTTTCTTTTCTTTTTTTTATTGTATCACGGCAAAATGACTGCACTGTGCCTGATGGTAAGCACAGTACAATTCAAAATCAATGGCGACCACCGAGTGACACACTATGCATCGCCGGTCGCCGCTGTCATGCCGGCCTGCGAAAAGCTAGATATACACATGCTGATCCCGAAACGCGGCCCGCAGAAGCGAATCACTATGACGGGCTTTTTCGCCATAAACATGGCGGTTGCGACCCGACCAGGCTGTAAAACCCTACCACCCCGCTTTCGCCATTGACTCTTTCGTTATTCAGCATAGTACACCACGCGCAGGTGAGGTTGGCTTAAGTGTCTCAAGTCTTAGATGTTATTGGTCACCCCTTACACCCCTAAAAGTTGCATCCAAGGCAACAGCCCAAAACGTGGTTCGGCCCCTCTGGTACCCTTGAGCTTGTTGCCCAGCTGCGAAATGCCTTAAACGCTCGCCTTAATCCGGTGAAGCTGTGAAGGCTAGTCATGCCAATAGGGTTCGTCAGTTCGGAAAAAAAAGTAATTAACTTATCTCTCGGAAATAGTAATCTTCTAAGTATACCCTAAATTCCTTTTCTATATCCTTGATAGTGTATATATAAAATTTCACGATGATCTCTTGAGTAGTCAAGAAGTAAAAGCGTAAAAACTCACATTCGTATTTATAATATTAGTTAGGACATTGTATTGGGTTAGCTTTTGAAGACAGTCTTACGTTTTTCTTTGTAACAAGGTTATGCGATGGCATTATACTTCTGCTTGATGGTAAGTAGGAGTTACAATTCATTAGCAGTGCCGGCCTGTATGTCTCTGGTACATTAACTAATTCCGTCATTTAAATTGATATATCATTATGTGTATGATGGTAGCGACCTATTCAAATACATACATTATGCCACTCCATTTGTTGTCATTAATATTTCGCTTTCTCTCTGTGACTAGTTAGAGATGATTTTTTTTCAGGTACACCTCGGACAAATAAAATTAAACGGTTTTTGTTGCAGTAAGACGTAGGTGATAACTTTGGTAGGTGGTAGAGCCACGCTGAAGCTATTACTGGTTTCAGCATGAATGTGTCGGCTCGCCCAGGGTATTACTACCTTCTCATAGAAAACTGACGTGAAGTAATAGTACTTGCATTGTTGCAATTCGTTCGTTCAGTGAGAGTGCCGGAGTCCCACTTCCTCTCTCTTTGCCTCTCCTCTTCCTCTCCCCACTCCCCCTTCTCCCCTTACACAGGCTGGCAACGCACTTGCAACTCCTCTGGTTTTACTAGTGTCTATGGACGGCGGTGATCACTTATCACGAGGGAGTGCATAGTAACCTCGACTATAATATTGAATTACTGCGATAACACCTGATGTATGGTGGTCGGCCCTAATCGCCATATGCTACGTAAATTATCTAATGTTATTTGATTGATGGAGGCGTTACTTTGCGGAAATTTATCATTAAATATTTAAGTGGACGTAACATTGCACTTCTGTCTGGAATTGATTGGCCGCTACAACGTCTCACTACAACAGAAAACGTTTTGATTTGATTTGCGCGTCGTGCGTCTGACAATATTAAGTCTGAAACTAGTTACAGAAAAAGCGAATTTAAGTGAAACAACAAAAAGTATTTAAAGACATTGTTGGTTGACGGTTGAAACTGACGTTGGCGGATGGTAAATCTGTTGTTGGTTAACACTGTCGGTGTGTAACTGTAAAATATAAAAAATAATTAAAATATAATGTAGATTAACGTGTACTAATGTTAATTGTTGATGTGACCTACGATAGTAAAACATAAAACGCTAAGCATAAACTTTATAGACATTTTACACGAATGATTTGTAAGCTGTAGAATAAATTATAAACTTGGATCAGAACTCGAACAACCCTAATCACATTAGCGATAAATTAATAAAGAGACAATCCATTTATTCCGATGCGGACCGTGGCGGGTGATGTGAAAAGTTCTATACTACGGTGTATTACCTGTAAAACAGTAATTTAGATTGACTCGTTTCGAGGGGGCCCGTTAAAATTGTTTTCCAGTAAGGGCATACGCAAAACAACAGGTCTCGCGTATTGCTTGAAGCACGCAATTTATTATTCACAAATTGACTAAGGAAATTGTGTTTTAACGAAGACAAATTGAACTAAAGCGGAATCAATTACGGAAGATTTATTTTCACTGAGAGAAAGAATTAAGTAACTGCGAGTGAAGGAGATGTAAATTGAATTTTTGTCGTTGTCTCCCCTCCCCTCCGCTCCTTCACCCCCTCGAACGGAAAGGAGTTTTGGCGAAACAAATAGAACGCCGCGAATGCCGCGATACATTAGAAACTTTTCCATTTCGATGTTTTCTTTATTTTTTCTTTGGCGACTTACGTCTCTCTCGATATACAGCTATCCGGTGGCAAAGAAGGTTAATTTACCGGTGTGGAAACAAAATAGAGAGACGTCAATAAATTTATTTCGATCTTCTGTGAAAGAATTTTGCCTTTACCGTGTAGATGGAATACACGTGGCTTAAAATAATTACAGTCTTATACGTTCCCATAATATATATATGAATACGTAAAGCCTAAACTGTGTATCCCTTTTTAACGGAATTGGGCGAACGGATGAACGTGAAATTTGGCATAGTTAATGTTTATATGGAGGAGAAGTGCAGAAAGCTATTTATTTTATATAAAATGCATTAGAAGTACATTAAATTAATTAAAATATGCATTACTCACACTAATGCTTCAATTTTACACAACATATACACACATGTAAATAAAAAAGACATTTTGACATCTGTCAATAAAGGACTTCAAAAAAGGTAGTGAAGGAGGTTGCTATGCTCGACTGTATGTATTATTTTACTCTTACGTTCCAATTACCCTTTTTCATTCTACATTCAACAATGATATTAACCCTAATAAAATTCAAAATTAAAAAATCAATTTTACACAACATATACACACATGTAAATAAAAAAGACATTTTGACATCTGTCAATAAAGGACTTCAAAAAAGGTTGTGAAGGAGGTTGCTATGCTCGACTGTATGTATTATTTTACTATTACGTTCCAATTACCCTTTTTCATTCTACATTCAACAATGATATTAACCCTAATAAAGTTCAAAATTTAAAAAATCAATGAACTATGGTCGAATGTCGACCACTGGGCGCCCACTAGTACTATAAAAACATCATATTTCTGCCTATTCGTTAGTGTGCTTAATTCAAAACCACTGAACTAGTCTATATGGTTATATATTTAAAGCATACAGGTATCTGATAAGGTTTTAGTATATGTTTTGTTACGGTATGTAATATATCGAACAAGTTATGAGATTAAAAGTTAACTAAGTTGACACAAAATAACTGTATGTACTTTATAAGCATGTTACGTAAATCGATATTAACCATTGATGTAGAAGAAAAATGCTAAAAAAAATTACTATACTTATAATGTTTGAAAGTTTAATATTAAGAGGTTTCCTTGTAATACAACAGTAATACACTTCTATCGTGTGTTCTTTCATATACTGTTTTTTTGTCCAAAATAAAAGTAGCTTAAGTTGCTCCTTGCAATATCAGTTATAAGTGAAAGTCCCGTCAAAATCGGTCTAACCGATTCAGATATTAGACAAAGAAACAGGCAAAGATTAAAAAAAAGCTTTTTCGTATAAGCATCGTATATACTTACATATTATTTATTTAGTGACAAGGTGTCATTTTGAAATGACAGACATTTCAATTATATTTATTTGTATGTATAGATATATCTTTAAGAGTAGCCATTATCGGCGACTCATCAATAATTAGGAAGTGCATTTTGGTTGGAAGCAATAAAAGTGTATTCATAGTGTGTTGTCAAATTTCACGCTTTAGTTACAGGCGGTATGCTTTTGATGTGCAGTCAATATGGCGTCGAAATTATCGCTCGTATGTATCAAGCGAATTAGTTCCATTACCAGTTTTAAATATGTATATACATAAATAAACATATCGAACCTAGACGTACCTTCTATTAAACCATGTACTAGAAGGGTCTTTAAAGGTTTATAATGTTTAATTGTATGCATTTTTAATTAAAATAAAATGAGCCTTGTTCATAATTACTTTTGGTATGAAAAAATTCGTCACCTTATTTTTTGTAAATCGATTGAAATATAACGATAATTGTTGCAAGTGTCGGAAAATATCGAGCCGGATGGGAGCTTTCGTCGAAAATATAACAAAACAATTGATATAATAAACGGCGCAGAAGAAGTCGCGGGTATCAGCTAATTTTGATAAAGGAAGAAATAACAATATATGAATATTTGAATATGATTAGATAATATCAGTCCCTATAGAACAAAACAGACTATATATATTTAGTCAGTGTAATTATTCCAGCACTAGCTGACCCGTGCGACTTCGTCTGCACCAAATCGGTTATTACCGGTTTCGATTGTACGGTTAATTCGCATTAAAAAATACAACGTTAACCGGCTACCAGGTATCCTGAATCGTGTTTGGAAGGGCATAATATATCTTCATATTAAAGAACCAACTTTTCTCAAATTCTCGTTCTTCCAACGTTGCTGGCTCTTATACTAAGGTGTCGCAAAAAAGTCTAGTTACATAAACTAATTTCTTTTCTTTCGTTATCCTGGAGAACCCCTTGCGTTTTATGGGTCAAAAAGTATCCTAAATGTAACCTTGTAATGTACAGATTTGGCTTTGTAACAGTTTTATTATAGTATAGATAAATAAATAAATATTGTCACCTTTGTTTAGCAAACATTTTTTGATACAATGAAATAAATGTAACAACATAAGTGACAGTTTCATCTATATAAATGTTTCATACGTGGTCGATAATTACGTACAGAAATGTCATGTAGGCGTAACTCAGTTGTAACGTACGGGGCTTTAAATGTTTCGACGGGGCCGACGGTTCGAATCACGGTGGTCGTTTTTTTTTGAAGTAGTATATGGAAATATAACTTAATTTTTTAGCTAATCTGTCTGCTATATATAGCACAAAGAAAATGTACCAAAATTCGTCAAGAATATCATGAACTACATTTTTTTTACTTTCGTCCGTTATCCTGGAGAATCCCTTGCGTTTTATAAGATAAAAAGTATCCTAGATGTAACCTTGTGATATTGGTTATAACTGTGCCAAATTTGATGTTTTATATATATATATATATATAGTATATATATAATGTAATATTAATAAATATATATAATGTAATGAAGTTAATTGCATTATTCTAAACCCAACGTTTTATTTTTACCATTCATAAATGTCTCCTTGGACTTTTAATGACAGCACGCCATGGTGACTGCACTATGCCTGTTATGAAATGTTAATAAGATATTGGGAGTTCATCACCACTTGTCTCAGTCATGCATAAACTGGCCATTTTTTTAAATGTAAACGAGTCGTCCTTTCTTTATCTGTCTGGATCTAATATTGTATACGCCAGTGGGCAGGTAGACAATGAAAATAAACACAACTGTGTATGTAATTTTTATTTTGTTCACTTTAAGTACCTAATTAAAATTATTTTTATTATAAGAAATTATGAAAAATAAGAAACAATCACCAGTTTTATTAAAGCATCATTTCTGTGACACGAATTATTAAATTATATGCATCTTTTTTTTAAAGTTATATATATATTTTTCGTAGTAACAGATTTGCTATAACAAAAATGGTGAGGATTTTAAGTACCTAAGAATTCTCAGTATGTTTTGTCTATATTGACGTTTGTTATCAACATTGCCTTCAGAACTGAAACCTGTAAGTGATTTGTTTCAGACGTCCACAGAAAATATTCTTTCTACTGGAGCGCTCGTCTCTGAAGTGCTCCAATGTCTAATCATTTACGTCCGGTTTCAGAAAACGGGACTATTTTGCGTCCCAGGTCATTGTTTGGGGACAACGGGACAGGTGGTCGAATAAAGGGTCTGACCCGTTCTAAACGGGACGTATGGTCACTTTAGTCATGGCGGTCTGCAATTATTTCGATCACTACATCGGCTGATTCCGGTATGTAATAATATAAAGCGTGTCATTTGAGGAGTAGTACGCGTTGGTAGGTGGTAGAGCCACGCTGATGCTACTGGTTTCAGCATGAATGGGTTGGCCCGCCCGGGGTAGTACCACCCTCTTACAGAAAATCGACATCAAGTAACGGTGCTTGCATTGTTGCGTTTCGTTCGGTCAGTGAAAACGCCGCCCACCTACCTTATCCTCTCCCCTCCCCTACCCCTTCCCCTTCCCGTCCTCCAAACACAAGCTGGCAACGCACTTGCAACTCCTTTGGTGTTGCAAGTGTCTATGGACGGTGGTGATCACTTAACATCGGGTGACCCATCTGTTCGTTTGCCTTCTATGACATAAAAAAAGAGAGTGTTACACTGTGTGTATGATGATAGCAATCTAGTGGCATCAGTAGTATTCAACTCAACAATACTCAGATTCTTTATTATTTTATTTTTTAGGGTGTGACAGCGGTCCGGCTTTACAATAATGCACAATTCGAAGTTATAGGTTATGAGCTTTTGCTCGCAGATTCGCTCGCATTAGTGTAATGTTAACATCTCACCTATCGCTCGGGAATATGCTTTTTAGGTACCCTATGTTTTTTTCTGTACTGTACTATGTAAAATGTCATCAAGATCGGTTGAGAAGTTATGTCGTGAAATTTTCAAATTTGTACGTAGAATTTATCTAGTATTTAAAAAAAAATATAATTGTGTTTTCTTCGACGAATTAAAATCGTGATCGTCGCATAATAGAAAATATAAACAATTTTGATATCCATTCATTGTAAAAAAAATACGTTATTCATAAGTCACCTTATGGATCTAATGCATTATTTCTGGCATATCATTTTTAGCAACTTTAAAGTTGAAAGTTTACTTAGTAGTTCTAATACCTGTTAGCATTGTATGTCTTTGATTAATACCTGTTACAATTACTGTGTATACCAGGTGAAATGTTAAACACTCGCAGTTTTCTAGAATATAATACTTCGCGGTCACATTTAACATATAAAATAATAATATCAAAACAAATATTAATAAAGAACAAAGAGAACCTAACTTAAAGTTTGTTCTAAGAGTTTCAAAAGTATAAACACAAACGTAATAAGCCTAGGTGCCATGACCGGTCCCGAAATCTGTAAGGGACGACCAGGAGTTAATAACCTTCAACAATAAAACGGACAATAAACCCTTTGGTATTGTTCATGCTGTTCCCACGTTCACTTTCAAGTGAAAGTGAAATCACTCGACGGTCATTGACATTGCGCTTTAATATAAACGCGTAGATAATTGCGTAAAGTTATTGTTATTTTTCTAGATAATTACGTTAAATATTAAGCACCTAGTTTTTAAATTGATTTAGGTCGAGAATCGAGTGTAGAGTATCTTCCATAAATATTGCTACTGTCTAAATTTTTAGCCTGTATATGCATGGGTAACTATGTTTGTTTGTTAGGTTTTTACCGATTGAAACGAACAATGACATAAGTAGAGGTAGCCTGTGACAAATAAAAGAATATCGATTACTTTTTACCTTAAATATACCTAAAATATGTAAACAAAATAGTAAAAATCATGTATATTTATATGCTTATGTATATATAAATTAAATATTCTAAACAAAACTATCAATTAAATTAGTCTTTTCCACAATTTTGAATAATTAATGTAAATATATCGGGATATGTACACAACTAATTGGAATACGTCATTAAATATGTATTAGTGTTATGAATAATTTATAGTATACGTGTAGATTGTAGATCAATCTCGTCGAGTGTCGATTTCCGATAAATTGTCAGGTGTGGACGATGCATTAGTTTGTGTTAACATTCGCAATAACGGCGATAAGGGTGAAGAAACATCTGTCATGCAGACATTTTTATAATTTAAATACATATGTATTGCTTTGAATGTTATGTAAATTGAGCAGTCGTAATCATTTCCGAGTGAGTACTAGGTCTGTGATTTTACTAGTGTAGAAATTTCATTAAAAACTTATAAAAAAGTAGAACTGGCGATATCTACAATGTTTAATCTATATTGGATATTACGTTTATGTTATTATAAATATTAGGCTCTACAAATCCTTAATTAATTTAAGATTTCGTCGAAAATATAAATTGGTCTATAAAATTTCTTTGTAAAAAATGTTATCCGCTTACTTCCCTTCTTCTACGCATTACACCACTTGCCCCAATTTCCTGGACAAGTAAACACACATCGCTGAATGCTTAGTCCTTTGTTACCGGCCACCTCCGGTGCCGCTGTATCACATAAGAGACGAGACTACAACACGACCGGAACATTGATGCACCACCATATTATAAATATACATTGACACTAGCGCCATCATATTAGAGATACACATTGATACTAGCGCCACCATATTAAGAGACACATTGAAACTAGCGCCACCATAATAAAGATACATAAATAAGAATAATTATTATTATATAATTTTAATAAGACTTAAATAAGAATGAATATCATTATATAGAATTGAATCATTAGTTTGATCATTATTAATAATAGTATATTCTTTGACTTCATAGTTCGGCCATGAAAAGCAAGATGTCGCTGATCTACATGTCGAAACTGATTAGGAAACATATTAGAGATACATAAATAAGGATAATTATATAAAATTGTTGTATAGCTTAAATAACATTAATTTTTTCATACTTTATTATTTTGTGTTACTTAAATTATTTTGCGGAGTTATGTATAAATAGTAAAAGCTTTGTCTTAATAGATGGGCCTTTAAAAGGCAAGATGTCTGTGATATCTACGCACTTCTTGTCTAACAAGTATTGTAAGGCGCAGCTCTGGCCAAATAAATAGTGACAGTATCTACGAAGTATTTATTGCCATTCCTGACTGCATTGACACTATACGTGATTAGTGTAACACCTTATAAAATCGTAGTTTCTTTTATAACTTTACAATTAATGAAGATACCGTGATAATTATTTTTTTAGATAAGAAATAAACAATTAGATTCGATTAGACAACTGTCTAAGAAGTAATATATAAAAAAAATATCGAGTCGCTTTAGTGTGTTCGGAACGGGAGACTTCTATCGTTTTATTTATATAGAGAAAGCTTTTATCCAGTAACTCACTTCTATAACATTAAAAGCATTAGATAAATTGAAAATGCTTTCTAATATTTCACCGAAAAAAAAATATTACAACTTGCTCGGACTATAGCTTAAAGAACATATATTCGGATCCTACTATACTTTTCAACTTTCTATTAAGGAGAATTTAGTAATTCAACTATAGTATGGCGAAATAGTTTACTGTAATGCTCAACCTTTTATTTACTATCTTCAGTGTAAGAATCCACCTGCACACTATACGTTGATTAGATTTACTATTGTTGTAGCTATATGGGTATGTGAATCATGATTGTTGTTACAGAATTATCCTGCTTCTCGGGATGTCCTAGGACGTCCTGGATAGCATTTAGGTCCTGAGTTCTTAAAGTGAACTGGTAATAACCTGTACTATACTGTTTATAATCTAACGATTTATGACTTTTTTTCTATTGTAGCATGGCATAATGACTACACTTTGCCTGATGGTAAGCACAGTACGATCCAAAAACAATGGCGACCACCGAGTGACACATTATCCATCGCCGGTACCGAAACGCGACCCGCAGAAGCGAATCACTATGACGGGCTTTTTCGCCATAAACATGGTGGTTGCGACCCAGTCGGGCTCTAAAACCCTACTACCCAGCTTTCACCATTGCCTCGTTCGTTATTCAACAGGGTGCACCACGTGCAGGTGAGGTTGGCTTGGGTGTCTCAAGTCTTCGATTTTATTCGACACACCTTACACATATAATATTGTCTATAAAGCTCTTAAAATATTGTATCAATTGAGTTTTATCCTAATTAATATTATAAAAGCGTGAGTGCGTTTGTTTATATGTCTGTTACACTATCACGTATTAAGTACTCAACCGATCGTCATTAAAAATTGCGTACACGTTGTCAGAGGCATAGAAAAGAACATAGGGTAACGTTTATACAGAAAAAAGTACTTTCTCCGAGCGATAGAGCAAATTTACGTTATCACTAGCGAAGCCGTGGACAAAATCTAGTTTACTATATTATATTCACTGCGCATTAATGTTAAATTTTGTTTTTAAATCGGAATGTATTAATATTCCAATTTTTTTGGATCTGATTAACGCTGCTGACGGGACGGACCTTTACAAATTCACTGCATTTTTTAGGAGAGCGGCTTTCTGCTGATTTTTTAAGACTCAAAGGCTCAAAATAGCCTATCATGCTATTGAATATGAAGCCAATTTTTAAAATTACATTTTTACATTACATAATTTGTTATTGCTCAAATCTTTTAAATTTTATAATCAATACAGTATTTTATTAAACTTATGCTATCAACAGTCTGTTGATTAGTGCTTCATAAGTTCTACGTTCGGTGTTGTTCAGTTTTCCGAATCATTTTTATCATTTTAATATTATATTATTCTTCAATTCTTTATGTATTCATTTATAATTAATCGTATTACTTCATATTGAAAATTTTAACTTGTTAATTATTTAAATTTTATTATCCACTAATAATTTTTATATGCATGTCGTTGTTGCCTGTAAATAGGGTCATATCTAGCAAAAATATTGAACTGTACATTTTACTGTATTTTAATAACATGTACTGATGTTGACTCTGTTGGTAACCTAAATAAATAAAAAATAAAAGTTAAATACGTATTGAACCCTGGCTTTAAAAAGGTCTCGTATTAAAAGCACCGCGGTCGCTTAATGTTCGCCGTTTTGTTCTTTTGTCTCGCTTTGGTTACCTTAGGTTAGACTCGCTGAATGTTCGCCATCTTGTTCTTTTGTCTCGCTTTGGTTACGTTAGATTAGACTTGTGAAAAAAGGATAACGCGAACTTACCTCGTGCGAGCGCGGTGCATTTATTATGGAACCTTTTTAAACCAAGTATTTTATACGTATTTATATTTTTGTAATAACGCGATAGTCTCGTACAGTCTACGGGTTAAGGCACTCAGTTGTATGGCAACGCGCTCAAAGGTTTCAATGTTGCCAAACTTCGGCTTGGAACCTTGAATGCAACATCGCGATTCGAACTAGGCCAAGTTAGTTAAACTATTGATACATGTATGCATTAGTGAGATACATATGTGTACCAGGATGTGTTTTAAATCCAACTTGTTTGTAATAGGGGTTGGCATCCCTACTTGTAATGACATTCGTGTGACAAATTATGACGCCTCAGGGATTAAGTGCTCAGCTTACTTGTGCACACAGTAACTCTCGGCACCGAAAGCACACGGGGCACAGGAATGTGTTTCTGCTTTAGTTTATGATTTGGATTTTTAGGTGTTTGGGATAAAACAATTGTATGAAAAGCAGTAGAACGACGTGGTAGATTGTCAAGTGCAAAAATATATTCCAGTTTGCTTAATGTGGCAAGTTTTTTTTTCTATACTTTAGGTAAAAGGTTTTATCGTTTGACAACATTCTCCTCTGATGTCAAATAACGATGTGGTCTAAGGCGGTAAACACGTTATACATAAATAGAACTGGTTTTCAAGTGCTGTAACACATCAGCAGGTGCTTGATGTAAGGTGTTTTATTTGAGTGTGGTAGCCAGTCAAACGGACTTACAAAAAGTCCTGAGATCTCACCATCGGTTTCGATGAATATATACCGTCGTATACTTGACTCAGTGCATAGGCTACAATCCATCGGATTCCTATGTGTGCAAGTGAGCTGTTGGTCAATACCGGCTAGTACTACTGTATGTGGGAACAATATAGAACTGTGGATTTCTCAGAGTTTAAAATCAATTATACGTCGTGGGCTGGCGTGGTGATTACGCCCATACCTTCCTTCGGGAAGAGGCCTATGGCCCTGCATTGGGTCTCTTACAGGCTGATGATGATGTGATTAATTGATTTGATTTAATTCCAACTGTTATTTTAGCTTTTTAATGTATAATAGATAGTATTAGTATTGTTTATTTTTTTGTTGGGTATTTTTTTTTGTTAAGGTAAAATTTTAGTTTTTGTTTTTTTTTTAATACGCACCGTTTCTATAGTCGAAGATGTGTTTACGTCCAGAAGTGTTTAATTTTAAGTATATTTATGGAATTTATAATCTGAATTCAAATTGTAACATTAAAGACTATAGTTTCGTAGACCTAATAAATAAAAAAGTGTGTGTGTACTTATGTACACGCGTTAGAAGATATACTTCTTTGGCGTAACAAGATAAAAATCTTTTCAAAATTTTTATCTTTCACTTTATTCTACGTTTGTAAAAAAACGACACTAACAATAGAAAAAGGTATTTAATACATTGAAAGTTTTAATATAAAGAAATACAAACAACAAATACAAAGAAACAAAATGTTGACTATAGCTAACTTCAGGGTGTCGGTTTTTCGTGACGGTGTGCGCGCGCATCGTAAAAATTTATTCTCATCATTTTTCCCCAACGCGCCAAAAGAAGTATAACTTCAAAAATAAAGATAAAAATGTGATGGTTTCATGACGATATTTTCGTACACTGAAACCTCCAACCCAGTCCAAAACTTACGTCTATCGATGTGGTATCCGAATGGGCTACTAACTGAGCCATTGGCGAAATTGGCGAAATATAAATATCACCTGAGTTTTAGTACTCTATGGAAAGCCGACTTTATGTCCACTATTTTGATTACATGAACGAAACGGCTTCTGAAATTGCCAATTACTTTTAGTAAAAGTCTAATGTACTACTCTAGAAATATAAAAAGTTTTGCTTTGACCTGTTGAATTGTACGAAAGGAGATTACGGTGAATACAATGTAAAATAAAGCAACGTTAATTACAATTTTCAAACAAGTGAGACAACCAACTAGAAAATAGAGCATTTTTACTTATATCTGGTTTAGCTTAAGGTATGACCCTACAACGTAACATGACTCAGGAATAAAATCTGTTCTCAGTTATGTAAAATGCGCACAAAGTAAATAGTGCAGTTCAAACGTGTTACACGCTTTATTCGCAAAATTTGTGCATTTTGATGGGAATTGCCTTTGTTCGTAAAAATTGTGCTCGACCGGACGAAAGGGGTCACTCGGAAATGAGTTCCATACATTTTATTTCGCAATCGATTCACTGTCTGATTTAATTTTATGGACGAACACAGTGCGAGAAGTAAATGAGATGATTTAAATGCATTTTGTACGCAATAAACAACACTGCATGTGACCGGATTCATTATGTTTATCATTGGTGACAACCGCAATCATTTTGCTGTCTGCTTTATCCTGATTTCCGTAATCTACTATTTGGTAGATTTGGACTTAATTTTAAATAAAGTTTCATAGTAGTTATGTGTAAGATATTGTATATATTGATTTAATTAAGTAGATAATAACCGCTATATCGTCTGTGTAGTCTAGCGTATGCGTTCCACACCGCCGGCCACAGTTTTCTATGAAAAGAAAACATAACTGAACGCGTAGCGTTTATAAAATTCATAATCTCTTAAAACTTTAATAACTTTATTATAAACGAAGATGTAATCATTTGTTTTTTAGATAAGCATAAAGTAAAAAAGAAGCCAAACTAAAAAGATATGACTATCAATCCAGGATTTTTTTCGTGATGCACACGTAACAGCAGACCTCTATCAATGTATTCATATAAAAATTAAATAAGAAAACTTTGTGTGACATTAATGTCCTCTGATCCTGAAAGTAGTTCGTTTGAGAAATAATGGAAAGAGAAAGATTAGATAGACTCTGAAACTCGAAAAACTGAAAAAATGTGGTTACGATGTAATGCTGTATGTAATCGATCTATCGCATAGTGAAAAAGACGTTCATGACGAAACGTGAAGTTATAGTGTATTATTTACTTCTTCATCACCTTCAGCCTCATTCGATGGCTTCCATCCGATGATCACCACAGAAATTATTAAGGTCATATCTAAGAAATTATAGTGAGGGTTTAATCTAACTTTATGGTCTCTGATCACCATAGAAAACATGAAACTCATTTCTATGAATCTATAGTGGTCCGTTTAATAGCACATCCTTATGCTATTGAATTGAATGTAATATGTTATTAAATTTTATAGATGTTATAAATTATGTGTAATATTTCCAAGTAATCATTAAAAAAAATAGAAAATATCTTTATCTATATACAAAAATGTATGTGGGTATAACTGAAATAAATAAATTACAATAACTTTGTTAGAACACTGTGATTTTTTTTTTCGAACTGACTACTCCATTGCCCTTGTATGGCCTTCACAGCTACACCGGACTACCAAGGCGAACGCTTAAGGCACTCAGCCAATTTTGTTTAGGCAACTAGCTCAAGGGTGCGCGGTACATCTCGGCTTGGGCTGCAGTTTCGGCTTGGGCTGTTGCTGATATCCCGAAACTGACCTAGCTACATACAATTGAGATTGCATGATTAACAAACGTCAGTTCGATAAGGGAAAAAACAAAACCCTTCCACTATGTGTATATATGTGAACGTATGTGAGGTGATCTCGTGTGTGTACAAGTGACATGGGTGAGTCACTGTATCGCGATAGTAAGCCGTTCGAATAATGTATGATGTGTTTACGTCCAGAAGTGTTTAATTTTAAGTATATTTATGGAATTTATAATCTGAATTCAAATTGTAAGATTAAAGACTATAGTTTCGTAGACCTAATAAATAAAAAAGTGTGTGTGTACTTATGTACACGCGTTAGAAGATATACTTCTTTGGCGTAACAAGATAACAAGTAAAAATCTTTTCAAAAATTTTATCTTGCGCCTTATTCTACGTTTTTAGAAAAAACGAGACTAACAATAGAAAAAAGGTATGAAAGTTTTAATATAAAGAAATACAAACAACAAATACAAAGAAACAAAATGTTGACTATAGCTAACTTCAGGGTGTCGGTTTTTCGTGACGGTGTGCGCGCGCATCGTAAAAATTTATTCTCATCATTTTTCCCCAACGCGCCAAAAGAAGTATAACTTCAAAAATAAAGATAAAAATGTGATGGTTTCATGACGATATTTTCGTACACTGAAACCTCCAACCCAGTCCAAAACTTACGTCTATCGATGTGGTATCCGAATGGGCTACTAACTGAGCCATTGGCGAAATTGGCGAAATATAAATATCACCTGAGTTTTAGTACTCTATGGAAAGCCGACTTTATGTCCACTATTTTGATTACATGAACGAAACGGCTTCTGAAATTGCCAATTACTTTTAGTAAAAGTCTAATGTACTACTCTAGAAATATAAAAAGTTTTGCTTTGACCTGTTGAATTGTACGAAAGGAGATTACGGTGAATACAATGTAAAATAAAGCAACGTTAATTACAATTTTCAAACAAGTGAGACAACCAACTAGAAAATAGAGCATTTTTACTTATATCTGGTTTAGCTTAAGGTATGACCCTACAACGTAACATGACTCAGGAATAAAATCTGTTCTCAGTTATGTAAAATGCGCACAAAGTAAATAGTGCAGTTCAAACGTGTTACACGCTTTATTCGCAAAATTTGTGCATTTTGATGGGAATTGCCTTTGTTCGTAAAAATTGTGCTCGACCGGACGAAAGGGGTCACTCGGAAATGAGTTCCATACATTTTATTTCGCAATCGATTCACTGTCTGATTTAATTTTATGGACGAGCACAGTGCGAGAAGTAAATGAGATGATTTAAATGCATTTTGTACGCAATAAACAACACTGCATGTGACCGGGTTCATTATGTTTATCATTGGTGACAACCGCAATCATTTTGCTGTCTGCTTTATCCTGATTTCCGTAATCTACTATTTGGTAGATTTGGACTTAATTTTAAATAAAGTTTCATAGTAGTTATGTGTAAGATATTGTATATATTGATTTAATTAAGTAGATGATAACCGCTATATCGTCTGTGTTGTCTAGCGTATGCGTTCCACACCGCCGGCCACAGTTTTCTATGAAAAGAAAACATAACTGAACGCGTAGCGTTTATAAAATTCATAATCTCTTAAAACTTTAATAACTTTATTATAAACGAAGATATAATCATTTGTTTTTTAGATAAGCACAAAGTAAAAAAGAAGCCAAACTAAAAAGATATGACTATCTATCCAGGATTTTTTTCGGGATGCACACATAACAGCAGACCTCTATCAATGTATTCATATAAAAATTAAATAAGAAAACTTTGTGTGACATTAATGTCCTCTGATCCTGAAAGTAGTTCGTTTGAGAAATAATGGAAAGAGAAAGATTAGATAGACTCTGAAACTCGAAAAACTGAAAAAATGTGGTTACGATGTAATGCTGTATGTAATCGATCTATCGCATAGTGAAAAAGACGTTCATGACGAAACGTGAAGTTATAGTGTATTATTTACTTCTTCATCACCTTCAGCCTCATTCGATGGCTTCCATCCGATGATCACCACAGAAATTATTAAGGTCATATCTAAGAAATTATAGTGAGGGTTTAATCTAACTTTATGGTCTCTGATCACCATAGAAAACATGAAACTCATTTCTATGAATCTATAGTGGTCCGTTTAATAGCACATCCTTATGCTATTGAATTGAATGTAATATGTTATTAAATTTTATAGATGTTATAAATTATGTGTAATATTTCCAAGTAATCATTACAAAAAATAGAAAATATCTTTATCTATATACAAAAATGTATGTGGGTATAACTGAAATAAATAAATTACAATAACTTTGTTAGAACACTGTGATTTTTTTTTTCGAACTGACTACTCCATTGCCCTTGTATGGCCTTCACAGCTACACCGGACTACCAAGGCGAACGCTTAAGGCACTCAGCCAATTTTGTTTAGGCAACTAGCTCAAGGGTGCGCGGTACATCTCGGCTTGGGCTGCAGTTTCGGCTTGGGCTGTTGCTGATATCCCGAAACTGACCTAGCTACATACAATTGAGATTGCATGATTAACAAACGTCAGTTCGATAAGGGAAAAAACAAAACCCTTCCACTATGTGTATATATGTGAACGTATGTGAGGTGATCTCGTGTGTGTACAAGTGACATGGGTGAGTCACTGTATCGCGATAGTAACAACCCGAGAGCTCCATCTGGTGACGACCTAGGCTCGAGATGTTACCAGAAGAGAATCGTGAAATTTAGCACATCTGGTTTCTTATAGAGAAGTTTTTTATTCTGTACATTTCATTATAACTAATCACTAGGTGGCGCCACAGTACATCGACTTCTGAACCCGGCATAAACATGGATACTTCTTATGCAACATCTATAAAATAGTAAGAACTGCGAGCAAAGCCGCAATCAAATCTAGAACTTTTATAAAAATGTAACGAGCGGGTGAAGTAGCCACTGCTAATGGATACATAAAAACGTAACAAAGTCTGAGTCGTAAATTAGTTTCTGTACTTTCGAATTGAAACGTAAATTTAAGTTTTTCTTTAGGGCGGAACAAGCGTTTGTTCTATTATTGCATTAACATTTTCAATTTCATTTTAAAGTAAATCCCTTAAACAACTCGGAGAATACAAAGTTATATTTAGACTAATCTTATTTTAAATCTGGCAACTGATAATACTGCTAAAACTCTATACGCTCATTAATATTAATTGAACCATTTGATTTGTTAGAATACTTGTAATCTAAAGTAATTTCCTCTTTTGGAATAAAATAAGTATAGAAATCTATTTATAAATCTAGTAAAACAATAGTTCAGATAATATTGCTTCTAAACGTGATTTCGTTATGTAAATCATATAGCTAATATCAATTTTATGCTTCACTGAGGCTAAGCGGTACGTGCGGATGGGACGTTGACACAGTGGCGGGCTACTTTCAGTTTATTATCATCACTTCTTATTGTATATGGAATTTAGTTAACTCTGCCACTGTATTGGGGTTAGTATATTATTTAAAAAATAACAAATCATAATATAAAAAAGAAGGCAGTAAGTATTATTTGATACTGCACGTATTGTGAGAAAATTCCTTCCCATGTCGCTATGACCGTCGATAACTTGGTCGTTGTAAAAAAAACCCGTTATCGATGGACCATCGCGTCGTCCGTTTTTAATTTCTATAAAAGTATATTTTGATAAAATATATTTAAGAATATATGAAGTGTGGAAATATAAAGATAATATTTAGGTCTTTACCTATGAAATTGCCGTTTTGTATGAAAAAATTTAAACTAATTTCTTTCATGTATTTTTTATTTGTATTAATCGAAGTAATCACCCATGCAATCAATGCATCTTTGCCAACGCAGTGGCAATTTATTGACGCCCTTCTTAAAGAAATCAGCTGGACGGGTGGCAACAAATTCTTCAAAGGCATTTTGTACTGCCTTTCGGGTATTGAATTTATTTCCCGCCAAGGATTTATTCAAATTCTGGAAAAAGTAGTAGTCTGTAGGCGCAAGGTCTGGTGAGTAGGGCAGATGACGGAGAACTTCCAACCCCAGTTCTTGCAACGTGGAGACCGTCTGCTGTGCAGTATGAGGTCGGGCGTTGTCGTGCAGGAGCAGCGGAGACGAGCGATTGACCAATGCTGGTTGGAGATGTGCCATGTTCTACATCACTGTGTTCAGTTCTTCACAGTGTACATATGCAGTAATGCTCACCCCGTTTGGTAAGAAGCTGTGATGAATCACACCGGCGCTAGACCACCAAACAGTGACCATCACTTTTCTAGGGGTAAGTTTTCGTTTAGGGCATTGTGTAGGTGCTGAACCAGGATCCAACCAACTTGCTGAGCGCTTGCGGTTATCAAACAGAATCCATTTTTCATCGCAGGTAACAATGCGGTTCAAAATTCCTTCATTTGTGTGTCTGTTGAGCAGTGCAAGGCACGTCTCGACGCGTACTTCGCGCTGGTGATCATTGAGTTCGTGGGGCACCCATTTCTCAAGCTTTTTTACCTTGCCAATTTGACGCAAATGGACCAATATTGTTTTGACGCTAACGTCGAAAGTTGCTGCTAATTCAGCCGTTGATTGTGTGTCATCATCTTCCAAAATCGCCTTTAATTCGTCTTTGTCGACCAAAGTCTTCGGACGACCGCGAGGTTCATTTTTCAGGTCAAAAATCCCAGAACGGAAGCGAGTAAACCAATAACAGGTGATGCGTTGGTTTGTAGTGTTAGCTCCGTAAACGTCGTTGATGTTGCGTGCCGCTTGTGCCGCGTTGCTGCCACGACGGTACTCATATTCCATAATTACTCGAATTTTTAACGTATACATGATGACAAAAAGATTGAAACGCGATGAAAATGTAACACTAATCAATAATCAAATGACTACTTTTGGAAAAAGAATTCCATGTTTTTAAAATAAAATTAATTTGAAATTAGAATTCTTAGTCAAACAAACATTAATTTGATTTGAAATGGCCAGTACTGCAGAACGTCAATTTCATAGGTAAACCTATTATAATAATGCATAAGGTTGACCATTCATCATATTTACGCCACTGTTGTCACTGACCGCGTCATGGAGTGATTCCCAATAGTGCTACAAACATTCAATTAATAAATAACATAAACGCATACATTATTTTTAATATACATCAGTTGCTTATAGTTAATTAATTACACTAAGTGCAAATAACAATGGACACGCGTTGGTGCTTGACTGGTTTATTTAATAGTGGTGGTACTAAAAGTATGATTAATTTATGTTTATATTTATATATATGTATTATCTATAACATATAAATAAAAAGTAAGTAATTTATTTAAGTGCATTACTACATAATGGCTGGACCTATTTGGCTAAATCTTTTTCTCGTGTGTGAAAAGTAAATTCTCAGGGCAAGGGTTGTATGAAATAAAATGTTTGATATTAAATAAACAGAATTGACATTTAGTTTTTCGCGCTTTTCAAGGTTAATTATTATGTAACTGCTTATCGTGGAAATAAAACCGCCGAACAAAAAGAAGGGGGGCGCCGGTCGAGGTACAGGCGCGGCCTGGACTGGGCGGCAGGGCGTGATTCATTCGTTTCCGTATTTATTACACCAGTTCGTTTTTACGTAAATCACCTGATATAGAGTGTATATCAGTTTTGCGTTTCTCTAACTAGGAACTAGTGTAACTAGGAAAAATATGAAGCCCCAATTTTTATTGATTTTGAACGAGAATCGATTAATGATTATCCTGTAAAAATATTGCTGACGACTAACCAGTCGCACTACATATGACACTTTCATTTAAAAATAATTATTTTTATTTATCGATAGTTTGTGTCATTATTATTAAATCGCTCATAACAATAAAGTATGGTATCTTTTCGTATGAACTTTACTTTCATGAAACACGAAACTTATTAGGCGTGTAAAGTTCAAATAGAAAATCAAATAATGACGAAGGTACAAACTCTTTACACTTACAGTTTATTATATATTTGAGTAATGTTATTAATGTTGAAATATAGATACATAAACAACCGTGTGTAGGTATTACAGTTAGGTGAGCAAGTTTCACTGATTAATATACCTCTTACGTGTTTATGCTACACTGTTGACTAGTACAAAATAGAACAGACCGGTGCTAAATTCATCTCATTCGTGTAATTTTCTAGCAATAAATCACTTATTTACAAGAATACTTAACGAGCATGTTGACTGTTGTTTATTTTTACAAGTGTGAGATTTGACTTAGATAGAGGAGTGACAGCTTTTTGATAAAAAAATAAACTTTCAATTATTATTAGTGTACGGTTCTTGCAATGAAAAGTTATTTGGACTACATCCGAGTCAACGATCTGTATAAATAAAAACCAACTTTCCAGTGAATGTAAGCGGATCACTTCTTGCTGTATGTATTTTTCTAAGTCCGCCTAGCTGCTATCCTCGAATTAAAATTGTTATGAAGCACCGAAAAGAGTGTTCCGACCGTTGTACGTTGTACTTGAGAGCGAAACCTCACTAGGCGTAGCGTAATTACCATCTCAGACCACTTTGCCATTTAATATCAGACTAGATTGTTGTAGAATGTTAGGTGTTATTGCAAAAAAGTTAAATATGTACGTATTGAATACTTGCTTTAAAAAGGTTTACAATTATACACCGCGGTCGCTGAATGTTCGCCATCTTGTTCTTATGTCTCGCTTTGGTTACGTTAGGTTAGACTTCCGAAAAAGGATAACGCGAAGTTGCCTCGGGCGAGTGCGGTGCATTTAATTCGAAACCTTTTTAAAGCAAGTATTCAATATGAATTTAACTTTTTTGTAATAACAGCGATAGAGTATACAAAAAACAGCGCGATTGCTACAATCAATATCCTATCAGTACAGAGACAGAATGTTATACTAAATGTTAACTATGGATATTATATTTTCAGTCCTGTCTTACTAGAGAAGGCTGAAGAATTATTTTCTCAGAAGAT
The DNA here is from genome assembly GCA_015888305.1 of Antheraea pernyi. Lineage (NCBI taxonomy): Eukaryota > Metazoa > Arthropoda > Insecta > Lepidoptera > Saturniidae > Antheraea > Antheraea pernyi. The sequence continues at coordinate 74,696 of MU159628.1, forward strand.
TTTCACAACAAAAAAAATAAGTTCTTAAAGTTATTTATTAACTATTTTATATAAATGTTATCGATTCTTTACTCGTTAATACTTGAGAATTTAGCTTGATTTTACTTAAGATATTAAGTTGTCAAACTCGAAGGGTATTAAAGTTTTATCTCAGTTTTAGGCGTATGTTCAATATGCGATGATATAAAACTTATTTGTGATAAATACTATATACCTATTAATATTTTAATCTTCACTAACATTGTAAGTGGGAATGTGAGTTTGTTTATTTTTTTTGTTACGCCTTCTCGCTTTAGGTTTTCAACCGATAACACAGGACACACTTTATACACATAAAAATAATGTACTACCTAATTGTGCATGTATAAAATTCCTACAGAAACGTTCACGATGGTATGTATTTATCTTTTAAGGATATCTACAGTAATCAGTTTGTTTTTATCATGTTTTAGGCAGCTTAATGAAACACAACTGTACAGCAAGACGTCTATAATCGGAGAAGCGTAACAGCTTAAAATCCACATATATGCTAAATATTACATTACATAAAACTACCTACATATATTTTAGTTAGGTACTTGAGATATCATTCTGGAGAGTGTAGAATATTTAATAGAATATTTTTTTATACAGTTAGGTATTTTAATTACGTTAATCAATTAATGTAGATCAATATAACCTTTTATCACTACATCTTATAAAACAAAGTACTCTGCCACGACTGTCTGTTCGCGATAATCTCTAAAACTATTGAACGGATTTTCATGTGGTTTTCACCAGTGGATAAAGTGATTCAATAGGAAGGTTTAGGCATATAATTAGTTAAGGTTTTTTTTATTATCACGGTGGGACAACGTCCGCCTGGCCCACCGTATATCATTTCAATGAGTATTTTAGAACATGTGAGGTTTTATATGTAACATCTATTGATGAACTGTAAATGTCAACGCTCCTAAATAATGGATATAAGTTGTTAACATACTTATGACGTCACAGTAGAACATTAAACCAATGCGAAGTCCATTGTAATTACAATTACAAGTAAAGTAAAAAGTAAGTAAAGTAAAATATAATATTTTGATCTACAAATTTGTATAATGATTTTATACATAAACAGACGATTTATAGCTTAGGATGAAAAATGTAAGTTAAATCTTATTCTTGTTTTTCTCTCTCCTAAGTAAATCCTGCCCCTAGGCCGACCCACTACACGAATTCTTAGTTACTACGTAGATAATTTGTTGATTAAAGATTTTTCCTTCAATAAAATACGAAAAGTTACATAAAAGATTTTACGATAAGCTATTATCTAATAAATTACTTATAACATTAATATTTAACGTTCAAGGGGATTCGGCGGATAACGCCGTATATCACGAAAACGTATTAATTATTAAATAACTGACCAAAGAAGGAATGAAATCTCTTCATTCTCTATTACACGGTAATATTGCATGGTTTTTGTTTCGTTTTACCACAATCTTAGCTGATGTTAAATGTCAATGTGGTCTAAGTTGGTAAAGCGAGAGAGTGGCTGGCTCTCAAATGCCAACACATCGATAGATGCATGACAACATCTTTTCAACCTGAGGGTGATAGCTAGCCAGACGGACTTGTAAAATAGCCTGATACTAAGTTATGGTTTTACCACGATGTTTTCCTTATCGAAAGTACCGACACCGTTGCAAGGTTTTGACCCTCGTGCGGGGTGGTAGGGATTTATAGCCCGACTGGGTCGCGACCACCATGCATGTAGCGAAAAAGCCCGTAACAGTGATTCGTTCTGCGCGTCGCGTTTCGGGATCAGCTCATGCATATCCAGTAGTGAATGACTTTCGCCGTGGCTCGAGTACCGGTGAGATGATTAACACTGGTCACCTCTGGACATGAACGGAGGTTGTTCGCTCACGCAGGCCAGCATCTTTCGGTAGTCGCCTTTGTTTTTGTATTGTACTGTGCTCACCATCAGGCACAGTGCAGTCACTTAGTTGTGCTACAATAAAAAAAAAACCCTACGTCAGTCGATGCGGTATCCGAACATGCCATCAACTAATTTTGTAAGGTTGATGGTGTTCGTCGATCACAACTCCAAATGTGTGTATTATAGATATGTTCTCGAAATATGAGATAGTATATCGGAAGATATTTTATTATATATCTTATAAAATTTGGCGTTAGATTACACATTCACCTGATGACGATGTGGACTGACTCTCAAGTGCTGACAAAATAAATCTTTAAATGCTTAGCGACAGATTTTTAACTTCCATATGGTAGTTCGCCACGCGGGTATTAAAACCACGATCGACTCAAGTGTGCATTTTCTTGGTTTCTTTTTAACATCCGAGACAGTTTTTTTTTATTCGTAGCTGCCTGATTATAAGACATGATAGTAATGTCTGACTGGATCGTAACCACCACATGCCCCATGCAATATTTGACATAGTGACTCTCTTTTAGTTCGTCGCGTCTCATCAAGTACTCGGGATCGTTTGAATCCACTATTATTCGTAGTGCTCATCCAGTGCATGCCGACATGGTAACGGTAACTGTTGAAGGACAGTCGACCTCGAAGATAGTGGTTGTGGTTGGTGGGCACTGTGTTTGCAATCAGATACATTACTGCCATTTTGTCACGCTACAATAAAAAAGTCGATGCATAAGGACTGCCTACAGAAGAGAAAACTCAAAACAATGGAATAATTGTGTTCTTTTTTTGAATTTTTAAATCAATTATAATCTCAGTTGCTTCAGTGTCATAATTTGTAAATTGAGATGATCATCATTAGCCTAGTTTTCACATTTATTGGCATTTTTATGCAGTTTATTGATTAAACATACATATGATGGGCTGCACAAAATCATTTTAATATATCAATATTATATGTACACTGGCCGCTATACTACACGCCACAAGTCTGGCGCAAGCGCAAAAATTCACGAGCAGGTTGAGGTCATTAGTGACGCGAACCCATAAGGTTTCCTCTATCAAATATTTTTTTAAACCCCCAAACGCGGCTACAGAAGTTTTCATTTCAAAAAACTACCTAAAGATCCACGCATTCATTTCACTGGTTCAAATTGTCCAGATTCTTTTCGCGTTTGGTATATTATTAATATGATATAAACCCTACATAATGTATTGCTTCCAATATTAAAGGTTATGTAAATTTTGCGTCGATGTATCATACGCTGTGATTTATAACGGGTCGGTGATCTTTTCTTTACATAGGAATGTACCCACTTATTCGTAAACCAGACAAATGAGTTTCCGATAAAGTTGTGGTCCTTTGGAAACCTGCCGTCGACCCAAATACATTGAAAATGCTCCAAACGTTTATATGAACTATGTTATCAGTCACGTAAACAATGTGTACGGATTCGATTTTAAGCAAACATGTATATATCTATATATACGGAATTGGTTGAAAGTTAATTGGTATCTGTTTTAATATTGATGGAGTTTTAGTTTTGGTGGATTTGTTGGAGTTGTTCATGAGTGTACGGGGTTAGAAACGAAATTTCTATGATAAATTATTTATAAGGTAATGTGTTAGTTGAAATTTTCTTTTAATAGCTTCTTACTTTGGGTTCGCATTTTGTGTTAGACGAAATCCTTTTAATGAGATTTCGTCTAAATGTGTTTGACGTGGAAATTGTGTTTTTAGCTATATAAAAGAGTAACTACCTGGCATATCAACGCGCAAACCAAAGTATTGGAGATAGGGGTATGAAAATATGCATTTTCTTATAAATAGACAAGACTTTTGGAAATTTAATCCTTAAGAATAAGAAAAAGGATAAAATTTTGCATAAAATTCCGTCATTTTTAACAAAGATCTATAACAATTCTGTTAGCAAAGCTGTTAGATTACAGCAATTCTGTTAGAATGATATGTTGGAAACAAATGCGTTTTAAAGTATTTCTTTAATTTAAATAAATATGTTATAACCAGGGTTCTTTTTTGTGGGGGTATGCGAGAGTACGCAGTGCCTTTAAAGGGACTTTTGAAAATATCAAAAATTGCTATAAAAACAAAAGAAATGAGTTCGAAAAAAATTAATAAAAATTAATCTTGTTAAACTTGTTATGTTATGTATATATGTATGGTATGTTCACATGTTGCTATTTTAAATTATTCTACGTTGTTACACTGAATATTTGGCATTAAAATTAAAACATATAGTTGTCACATTTGACATTGGCAAAATTGCCTACATAGGATTGGGCTTATTTATAGTTTAAGAATAAATTGAATTAAATTGTTTTCAACGTAGCAACGCAAACCTATGAATATTTAGTGATTTTAGTTGTTTTTCGTTTTGCAAATTTTACAACAGTATCTTACCATTATATGCCACAGGTACCCAAAATAAGAAAATGTACACATTTTGCACTTTTTAAATACAAAAAATTATGGATTTATAACTTTCGAAAATTAGCGTGCTACCAAAAAATAAGTGACAAAAAGGCCTGGTTATAACTATATAAATACAGTTCTTTATAAACATACAAACACAGAGGAAGTTATAGTGCTATATGCTAGTGAATAAATAAACTCGTCATGGTGCGACCGTCCGTGAACATTATTCTTTATAATATAACTGTGAAATAAAACGCTTGTTATTTTGATTAAATATACAATATTAATATTATGTTAATAAACAAATAATTCAGTCAGAAATTGAATTAGTTACCAAAGAAAATACACTTTCACTTGATGAATATCGTTGTTGCTGCTTTAGTTCTATGCTTGGGTTTTTAAAATACGTACGTTCTTCTATATACACGTATCGCACCTTTCCCGGAACGAAGCCATAAATATTACATACGCGTAACTTTATTTTGTATTTTAAAAATCATCGTTAAATATATATCTTGTTATAAATTATCGTAAAAAGGTGTTGAAATAAAGTAACTAAAGTAACTAATCTAAAACTAAAATGACTAAAATTTTTTTTTAACGTTCGACCACAATCTCATTTGATGGTAAATTATTATGTGGCCTAATACGGTATTCACGCTAACCCTAAACGGGACTGTACTCTCAAGTCAAGGAATACACCAACAAATGCTTAACGAGAGATTTTCTACTTGATGGGTGGTAGCTAGCCACCAGGTTAGGTAGGTACGTTTGATCACAATGTTTTCCTTCACCGAACTAGCAAGGATTTGAACTTACTTCAATCGACATAGTCTCCGAACTCGCTATATACCAAGCCATAATCTCTTCTATTCTAGAACGACATTCTAAGATATTATTCTGAAAAGGACCGTCCGGATGAATTCGGTAACTTACTTATTTCGGGTAATTTTTATTGACACTTCTCATGTAACTATTATTAGAAGCACTAACGTTAGCATTACAATCCTTACTTACCATTACTTGTGTGGGAAGCTGAATTTAGATGTGAATGAAGACGTAAGTAAAACTAAATCAGTGAATATGGTTACCCTTTATATCGCACGTCCCCAAGGTATGGAGCCTAGGAGGTCGATTTCGAACTTCAAGGGATCTAGACCAGCGCAAGCAAAAGCTGGTGGTTGGTGGGCTACAAATAAAGTTTTCACTTAGTAAATTCTACCAAAGTCAAGTCAAAAACAATTTCACCTGTCAAAGTCACATTTGAATTTGATGAATATTTTACAATTAAATATTTAAAAGACAGGGGATCTAAGCAATACAGTAAACATTAGTAAGGGGTCTACGGGACAAAAAGTTTGGGGACCATTCGTTTAGGAAGCAAGTCTTTTGAAGATTTTCTAAAGGGGTACTGGACACATAAAAATAATATACGTTGGGGTGGCAGCCACCACACCCACAATGATCGGGGTACTAAGCCTAGGCAGTGGACTGTATACTTAAAATTGGCTGGAGGTAGATAACCCTGGAAAAATATATGCCGAAAGGATTTTCTTTATAATCGGGATAAAACGCTCACTTACCTAATATACTGTCTTCTCCGCCGCCGTTGCCGATGGTGAGCGCACCAGATTTCCAACACGTACACACAAAATGCACAAAAATAAAATTCCGAGTCGCCGTGTCGCTAGTATGGTGAGCGAGTCCGAATGTAAGCGCGGGTTCCGAGCAAGCGCCGCCGAGCAAGAGCCGCCGAACAAGTGACCGATCATCCCCGATTGTCCGTTGACAAACAATGTGTCAAAAATAAATTTTGGCTACCCCGAACCAAATTATGCCCGAACATACGTAGCTTACGACTACTTTTAGTTTTTGTTTGCTCTTTCTAATTTATTCTTAGCACTGCAAATTAATATGTACCTACACGTATATCTTTATTCACATACGGTTTTTTTCTAGGAAGGGGCCTTTCTATGTAAATGCATTCGAAAACAATATGGTTACAAACAACCAGTAATTCTTAGCTTAGAATCATTTTTTTACGAAGATTTGCATTGTGATGTCTCTATGCGTGATGATCAGCATAGTATAATCAAAGAATAAAGGCGATCGTCGTGAGAATTGCAATTCATTTTTGCGTCGTTTAGCAAATAACACGGCTTACGTAAAAAATTAGCGTATTTTACTTTTAAATTTCATTGAATAAGTATTCTAATAACGCGTCAAACTTCATATCATATTTTGAACGTTTCAACCAACAAGAGACCATTCTTCAAATCACTAATTATTGCATGAAGATAACTGCAAAATAATGCAATAAAATAAAGGGCTTATTCACTATTCTATATACTTAATCAAGTTCACTTGCGCGGTATTGTTTGCTAAGCGACGGTCGGTTATTGCTGTCTTGTTGGTCTGAGGGCTCCCCACAGATATACGACGCTGATCCATGACAAACTGAAAATGAGTCACAGTGACTGGTATAACATCATGTCTATGGTAGCTGAGACCATAATCGGGTACAGATTCTACCATTCTGCTTCTTACGACCTAATAAGCTTCTCTATAAGTAGAGTCGTATGAGGTTCTAATTAAAATATTATTCATTTTTATTAAATATTATTTTTTTATTTTGAAGGTGGTAGAGTCACGCTGAAGCTATTATTGGTTTCAGCATGAATGGGTCGGCTCGTCCGGGGTAGTACAACCCTCTCACAGAAAACCGACGTGAAGTAACAGTGCTTGCACTGTTGCGTTTCGTTTGGTCAGTGAGAGCACCGGATACCCACCTCCTCTCCCTGCCCCCACTCCTTGTCCCTCAAACATAGGCCGGCAACACACTTGCGAGTCCCTGGTGTTGCTGGTGTCTATGGACGGCGGTGATCACTTACCATCAGGTGACCTGTTCCTGTAGACCTGTTCGTTTGCCCCCTATAATATAAAAAAAAAATCATGTTTAATCAAGGTAAACAAAACTGTTTTAAAAAACATTTAACTAATGTTATAAATGCGTATGTGAGTTTGTTTGTTTATTTGTCGCAACGTAACTAGACAACCGATTATCATAAAATTTTGCATACATGTTGTCAGAAGCCATAGCCATGACTTACATTTAGAAAAATAAAAAAAATACTGTTCCGTACAAAGCAATTTTACTATTAGTCAGCGTAACGAAATTGTCTCAAAAGAAAATATGAAGTTTGATGTACAATTTATTTAGATTTTATACATATTGTATCGTATATCTGCTATCATATTGGTTTCTGATATTGCTTTGTTCTAGTGAACACTCGAAGAAGCTCAAAGTATCGTCTGAAGCAGGTACCTTGTTGGATAAAGTCTTATATTTGTGAATAAAAACTGAGATGAGTTTCAGGGAACGTAGTATCCAATAAGTCTTACGGTGAATTACTTTTGGTTCACGAAACTTCGAGAGAATTTTGATTTATTCAGTAATACGTGTAATTTGCTAAAAGAACACACATAGTTACATATAATATAATTCGTATAACGCAAAGGAGAACTAATGATTTAAGACCATTATTCTGTTATTAATTATCTGTTGTTTATTATTATCATTGACAATAACAGTGTTCGTCTAGTGTCATCGTAACATGATAACAAGCAATCATTATGCAGTGGTCTGAAAGAAAGAGCTCTTAAGGTGGTAGAGCCACGCTGAAGCTACTACTGGTTTCAACGTGAATGGGTCGGCTCGCTCGGAGTAGTACCATCCTCTCACAGAAAACTGACGTGAAGTAATAGTGCTTGTTGCGTTTTGTTCGGTCAGTGAGAGCGCCGGAGGCCCACTTACCCTCTCCCCTACCACCCCTTCCCAGTCCCCCCTCGCCCCCAACAAAAGCTGGCAAAGCCCTTGCTACTGCCCTGATGTTGCTAGTGTCTGTGGGCGGCGGTGATCACTTACCGTCAGGTGACCCGCCTGTTCGTTTGCCTCCTATGAAAAAAAAGGTATTTTTACTGTTCACATTAACAGTCACGATATTAACAACAAATGCTAATTGATTATCATTTCATTAGTATTAATTGTAATACGATTAAAACAGCTCACTATGCACATCAGAATAATTGACAACGGTTTATAACAACAGCTGTTGTAAAATAGCCCAATGCATTGATGTATAGCCATCTTTAATATAGTGATATTATAATAGTGATGCTATCTGGGATTGACAGTCTCTTCGTACATCTACAAAAATAAAATAATGACTGAAAACATTACTTAGACAGTTAAAAAAAAGTATTTTTCAGGATTATTCAAGATGACTGAGACGAATACGATATATCCGAATTGATAGTATTGATTTAACTATAATATAATAAATCCATCTCAGTATCTAAATTGCATAACTTGTTTTTGATATGTGTATAATTTAAAAATACTAGTGGCCGAGATTCACCATAATTCATTTTGACATTAAAAAAGACAAAAGAGAATAATAATTATTTCAGTGGGTTCATAAATTTACTGAAGATAAAATATTTATCAATTAATTATTAATTTACAATATTATATTATTATAAAATTAACCTATAATTTGACCAATAAACCAGTAAAATATTGAATGTAGGATGATAAAAGGTAATTGGAACATAAGAGTAAAATGAGGGATCGCAAAACGTCTTTTTCATTTACGTATGTGTATATGTTGTGTGCCATTCAAACAGTAGTGTGTGTAATGTTTATTTTAATCAATTTAATGTATCTGTAATACATTTTATATAAAAAATTAGCTTTATACACTTCTCCTCCCTATAAACTTTAGCTATGCCAAATTTCACGTTCATCAGTTCGAGCAATTCGCTTAATAAAAAAATTAATATTAATAATTGATTAATAAAAAAAAATCGCTTCATATGACAATAGCAATAATTAATATTTGAAGTTGCAATTGCAAGATAAAAAATAGAACGAGTTTAAATATTGTTTACTAATATCACCATATTTTGTTCAAAAGGGTTTATCAAAGTTTTCAACATTAAAAAAAAATCAATTAAAGCATTTCATTCGTTATAATGAAATGTTATATTCATTCAATTTCGATACAGTTATGCACAGTAAAACATGAACGTAGACGTGAATTATTGGATTTTTTGTCATGGGTCATTGAGTCCGTTAGTGCCTATACGATTGAAATGTGAACGAGCTGGTGGCAACAGGAGGGTGGATTGGGCCGTAACGGATGACCGAACGATAGCTAAAGCCCGCATTCTCGCGCAGTGTGCCGGATTGAGCGAATGTCCCGCGCCCGCCCTCCGTGTCGCGTTTACTACGAAAACTTTCACGAAGTTACGAACTGAGGAAAAGTGAGCAGTGCTTAAATTGGATGCAATTTGTGTTATAATATTCTTGTGTTCTGTGACGTATAAATTATTGTGTTTTATTATTTATGAACTTCAAATTTCTACGCAGGAATATAGAAAAGTGCATGGGTGAGTATATACACTTTTAAAAAACTAATCTTCTATATCTATATACATATCGTAAGAACGTAACTATAACGTGTCTGTATTTATTCGATTTTCGTAAAAAAAATTATTGCACGTGTCTAGGAATAAGTAATACTATTCCATCATTTTTTTTAAATGTATGTCTGTTTTTTTTAACACTCTCGACTGCTAAAGTACTAGATTTACAATAAAACCTCATCAAGAACATCATAAAGCATATCCTCGCGAATAACTTAATTTTTGTTCATTAAAATTTATTTATTTATTTATACATTATGCGTTAAATACGCAATGGCGGACTTATTGCCGAAGGCATTCTGTACCAGTCAACCATTAGGTGATGCAGAGATAAAATCGATCCACTCTAACAAAAGTTATTGTACTTTGAATGACGGCTCAAGCTAAGTACGAGAGAAATGTAGACAAGTAAATGGACTAAATACGTTCAGATGAATTTATTAATCATAGTTTTATACATAAAGTTTCACACGGACGAGGTCGCGGGCACAGTTAGTTATTCATAAATCGTATTATTTTTAAAACACAATATATAGCGTTTAATTCTATATAGTTATATTGCAATCTTAAATTTACGGTGTCATAATGCACGACACCTGAAAGCTTCTGAACTTTTTGGATATATTTTTTAGATTCATGTAGCATTTAATTCGATGATGGATGTAGGTAACATATTAGGTTTTTCACAGAAGCGAAGTAGTAACGATAAACTTACCATTGAAACAAGATTGAGGAATGTCAATATTTAATCCATGTAAATAATTTATATGGAACATCAAAGAGTATTCACATGGGTGAAGTCATGAGCACACGCTAATTAAAAGGAAACTTGAGAAATCTTATAAGTTATATACGGACATGAGTTGTTATTATAATGACGTGTAACAAACAATTCCTTTTCTAGATATTATGTTCACTAAGGCGGTCTATTATTGAACCCTAAATATTTTATTTATTTAACCTTCCACCAATTATATACATACATTTCAAAAATATTTCACGTTTTGTTATTGGTACCATGGGCGGCCTTATTGCTATTAGCAATTTCTTGCAGGCAACCTTTGGATGGATTTGTTCAATGGAGTAGGATCTGGGGTATTCTGGGTGTACAAAAATAATAACTAGTTAATACCACCTAAGTTTGGTACGAAAGAACTGACAATAATAATTATGAAGCAATATTTTATACGTGCAATATTTATTTAGAAAGTCTCGGTTTATAATAATAAGCCTCTTATTCTGAATTGCTTTCTTCTTTCTTTGAATTGTGGTTGTCTCTTTAGTTATAAAATATCTCCAAGTTCAGTGTGCCTCTTGGCAAAGGCCTCTAACAATTTCCATTGTACTCTGTCTCCAATAATTATAAAGTAATATTTTATACATTCAATACTTATTTAGAAAGTCTCGGTATACATTAAGTTAATTTGCACGCTATATGTAGTTTTTTTCTAAACAAATATATCAAGAGTCGCCCTATAATTACGTATTTCACAAAAACAAACCGATAGCAGAAATAGTTAATCGGCTTCAAAATAGCAAACTCAATTTATTTATCACTCTTATCCTTAGCCTTAACGTAGGAACAATAATGTACATCAAAATATCTCTATTTCTTATATATTCTTATCTGTGTTTGGCATTTGGTAGCAAATATTTAATATCTTCTGTTTAAGCTTTGCTCTTGCGATATATGTAATAGGAGGCAAGATTAATAAATGTGATAATAATTTTAAGTCGTTATAAACAGTTAGTTACAATACGGTCTCTGTACATCAAAATATCTCTATGAATAGATAGAATAGTTCGCGCTTTAATTTAGCCGATATATGATTTGTGTTTGGCATTTGGAAGCAAATATTTAACATCTTCTGTTTAAGCTTTGCTCTTGCGATATATGTAATAGGAGGCAAGATTAATAAATGTGATAATAATTTTAAGTCGTTATAAACAGTTAGTTAAGCTTATAGGTTGTTTATGTTATATTAATCTACGTAAGCGTTGTTACTCCCATATGATTCGTAATAAAATCAGTCAGGACCACCCTACACGCATTATAGGAATGTTGGTTTAGACATCGTATAATAAACAATTGAAGATATCATCATTTAGTTGTTGATTAGCTGTTGTTCATTATTATTATTGACAATGAAGTCAAAAGTCTATATATCCGGTGGAGGTTTTTTAATAAGCCAATTTTATTTGTCCGATACGAATGATAGTTCTTCATAGATTAACTTGAAAAACGAAATCCAATATTTCGTCGATTGTTCCTACAGCCCGGATGACATCTCAGTTATGCCAATGTGGTCGTTCCTTATTTTATTTTTTATTGTAGCTCGGCAAAGTGACTGCACTATGCCTGATGGTAAGTACAGTACAATCCAAAAACAATTGCGACCACCGAGTGACATACTATTCATCGCCGGTCACCGCTGTCATGCCGGCCTGCAAAAAGCTGGATATGCACGGGCTGATCCCGAAATGCGATCCGAATCCGAATCACTATGACTGACTTTTTCGCCATATACATGGTGGTTGCGCCCCAGTCAGCCTGTAAAAACCTACCACCCCGCGAAAGACGATGTAGGTAAGGTTTTAGATAGACGCGTAAGGCCATATATTAATGGCTTATACTGGTCTGCATAACTGCAATGCTCCTCCAGTATTATCGCAATGTGTAAACAAGACAGCAATACATACATTAATAGATGTGAAAAAGAGGCATTTCGCGTTACTCACACTCATAGTTACGATGCAAATGACGAAAATTCATTTTTTTATCGTGTTATTATTACCCAATAACAGGGTTTTTTTTATGGCGGCAAACGAACAGACGGGTCACCTGATGGTAAGTGATCACTGCCGTCCATAGACACTAGTAACACCAGGGGAGGGGGGGTGCACAGAAGCGAATCACTATGACGGGCTTTCTTAGATTAACTAATGATGAAATCACTGTTGTTACCACTTACGTTTAAAAGATTTAAATTTGCAAATAAACTAGCTACTCCCCAGATTATCAATCAGCTCTGTTAACTTACGGCATCAAAATTTATCCATATTTGCTGGAGGACTGTTACGATAGAAGTGATAGTGTATAATACTCATAACACCGAAATGTGAAATGAAATAATTTCTACGTTGTAACGGATCCGTCTAGCCTAGTTAGCACATAATCTAGATATTCTGTGGAATAATTGATTTCAAGACATTAGCGGTCACATATACACCCACTATAAATTATTTAAGTTCGGCTAATAAGAACCGAATCTATCCCTACTTTGTTTCACATTTTAATCCATACTTATGTACCATAATATAATAATATATACTAATATTATAAAGCTAAAGAGTGTGTTTGCTTAAGCGCGCTAATCTCAGGAACTATAAATATGTTTTTTTTTTAATTCAGTGTTAGATAGCTCAATTATCGAGAAAGGCAGAGGGTGGTACTACCCTGGGCGACCTGACCCATTAATGCTGAAACCAGTAGTAGCTTCAGCGTGGTAATTATTTAGCTTCATTCTTAATTCATTATCGATATATAGACGTTACGCCATCTATAGAATGCATTCTTGTGATGAATATTCTATGCTTACAACTAGTATATAAACATATAAATAATTCAATGCTGACAGTGCAAATACACTCATAAAATTAATTCATTAAAAAAAGTTACCCAACAATCTCTTATGCCTAAAAATCTATCAAATTTCAATAAACATATTTCAAACTTAATCGTATAACCAATAAGGAATGTCATCTTCTATACATATAATATATCTTCTGTCTATACATCATTATTACATAGTATAAAACAAAGACCCCTACCGCGTCTGTCTGTCTGTCTGTTCGCAATAAACTCAAAAACTAACGAACGGATTTTCATGCGGTTTTCACCGGTAGATAGAGTGATTAATGAGGAACATTTTAGTGTATAATTTGTCAAGGATTTTTTCATAATCATGACGGGACAACGTCTGCCGGGCCCGCTAGTAATACATATATTAAGAATGTAAATCTAATGCGTCTTTACTATTTGGATTTTTGTGAAAAAAATCATTGCAAGTGTTGGAATATAAGTAATAAAATACATTTCAATAATTTTTAGAAGTGTTCAAATACTTTTCAACTATTTTTAGAAATTCTGTCTGTATGTCTGTCTGTTTGTTTGAACACGAAACATGGCTAAACTACTTTAAAAATCATAAAGCATATCCTTGAGTAACATTTAGTCTTGGTTTCATTAAAATCGGTTCACTCTATCAAAAGTTATTATAATTTTAATGACGACGCGACTTAAGTACGAGAGAAAAGTAGATACGTCAATGGACTTAATACGTTCAGATGACTTTACATTAGTTTTTTTTACATTAGGTTTACGCAGACGGAGTCGCGGGCACAGCTAGTATTTAATATAAAGTATTCAGACGTCATGGCACGGAATCAGCTGATTCTTGGTATAAAAGAAAACGAAATAAACGGTTCATTTAAATTTAAATGACTAGCAGCAGATTCGGCAATCTGAGCAAATACCTAATTGTCGTTACTGAGGAAAGAGAACTTTGGGTAAATCTACTTCCCTACCTGCCTGTAAAGAGGACGAGGAAATAAAGGAAACGGAATAATTTAAATATCTTATTTGTGTAATGTGACTGGAGACTTTTAGAGATTTAAGAAGCAACCGCTTACAATCAAGTGAATCTTAGATCCCTTTTGACATAAATTTGAATAATTGGTTACACACTGCTTTATACAATCGACATATATCTACATATATAATATGAATGTAAATCTAAAGTGTATGTGTACTTTTTAGATTTTTGTGAAAGTTATAGCTTTAGGCTATAATATAACAGAATGACATAAAAAAAAAAATGTATTTTATTTCTTTCTGTTTTCCATAAATCATCGTCTTCTTACCCTTATCTCACCTAAGTAGGGCCGGCACAACATGTTTTTCTTCTCCTATCTCGCCTATCAGATGTCATCTCAGTATTCACACCTTTTACACACATATCATTTTTCACACAATCCATCCATACCTTTTTCGGACATCTTTACTCCTAAATCCACCATTATACTCAAAATTTTATAGTAACAATGTTCCATAAATAATATTTTAATATACTAGTTCCGAATCATTTATATTATTTATATGTATGTACTGCTTAAATTGTTAAAAGGGATTCTTATTTTGTAATAGTTTCACTTTATTCCCAACAACAGTTGCCGATTCCTGAAGGTTCATTCTCGAGAAATATGATATTTTAATACAAACGATTACTACTAACCTTTTTTTATTCACTGTAGCACGGCAAAATGACTGCACTATGCCTGAAGGTAAGCGCAATATAATCCAAAAACAATGGCGACCACTGAGTAACACACTATCCATCGCCGGTCGCCGCTGTCATACCGGCCTGCGAAAAGCTGGATATGCACAGGCTGATCCCGAAACACGACCCGCAGAAGCGAATCACTATGACTATCTTAGATTAACTAATGATTAAATCACTGTTGTTACCACTTAAGCTTGAATGATTTTAATTTGCAAATAAAGTAGCTACTCCCCAGATTATCGATCTGCTCTGTTAACTTACGGCATCAAATTTTTTCCATATTTGCTGGAGGACTGTTACGATAGAAGTGATAGTGTATAATACTCATAACACCGAAATGTGAAATGAAATAATTTCTACGTTGTAACGGATCCGTCTAGCCTAGTTAGCACATAATCTAGATATTCTGTGGAATAATTGATTTCAAGACATTAGCGGTCACATATACACCCACTATAAATTATTTAAGTTCGGCTAATAAGAGCCGAAGCTATCCCTACTTTGTTTCACATTTTAATCCATACTTATGTACCATAATATAATAATATATACTAATATTATAAAGCTAAAGAGTGTGTTTGCTTAAGCGCGCTAATCTCAGGAACTATAAATATGATTTTTTTTAATTCAGTGTTAGATAGCTCAATTATCGAGAAAGGCTATAAGCTATATATCATCACGCTAAGACCAATAGAAGCGGAGCACCAATGAGAAATGTTTTAAAATCGGGGGGCTTTTCTTTTCCTTTTGAGAGCTTCCGCTGCGTGTTAGCGTTATCCTTAAGTAGCTATTCCAAGCGGGCGAAGTCGCGGGCAGACGTTACTCTTCAATATACTTAAAAATATATCAACACGCACGTATAATTATGAATATGTCCATATATAAATTAGGCATTAATATTTTAATGAAACATGTTAATTCGTGTATGCTACATGTTATGAACAAAGGTTCGAGTAATGTTAAATGCATTTACACAAAAAATCGCTGTGAAAATTAAATACGGTTAGAAATTAATAATATCGCAATGGAACGCCGCTCCAGTTTCGTATTATACTATAGAAATTTAAATTCTAAATCCGTAGGCAAGTTACTTAGACATTCCCCGAGTTTTGCGGTATTATTTTATGCGGTCAGAAGCGTATAAACTTTTCATTCTGTAAATGCGGTTTATTTGATTTAAACAGGTCTGGGTTCACGGGTGAACCTACATAATTTTAATCAGCGACTAACCGAAATGTTAAACTAAATTGCGGGAGTGGCAAACAAGTAGTGCCCGGTTTATTTTGTTTAGTAATAAAATCGGTTCGGCGCGGCGCGGCGGGTTCCTACATCGCAAATTAATGTGAGTTCAAGCGTTCGTTTATTTATTAGTCACGTTAAAAATTTGTTTGAAAATCACTTTGATTTCGTGTAAACAAATTTCGGTCTATATAATAAACATGGATGTGGAACAAACAAATTAGAATGTGTAGAACGAGCGTAAATCCTGCAGTAAATGAGATTTGTGTACTTTTTTTGCCGATGTTCATAACTTCGGCGTAATATAAATTACGGTAAATGACTACATTTTCGATCACTGGCCTTCTCTGATTTCATTGTATTTGTTGGAAATACGAGTGGGTTATTCATAATGTAAAGATTTTTAAAACAGAGATTTTGGCGGGGTTTTAGTTTTTCATGAAGTTCTTTTTAGTTTTTATTTATACAGATTAGGATGATTTGATCTTATATGATATTATATTTGGTCTTGTATTGTTGGCATTCTGTATAATATACTGTGGTTATTATGTTGTATATAAAGTGGATCAGAAATATCAACATAAAAATTGAATTTCCAGTTGTCACAAAGACTCCATGACAACTCCTTAACCAGGGAGCCACCATTTTGTTTCAACACTGAAATCACTCGGAATCGCCGAGTTTAAAAATACGCAATATTTACGTACATAACAATGACAGTAATATTTTTCAACAACCAGGATTCGTTGCTAATTCAAGAAAAACACTTTTTTACATCTATTACTAGATTTATCTCCTCTACACTAAAAATGTTTTTTGTTATGTCATAGATGGAAACGAACAGTTGGGTCACCTGATGTTAAGTCATCAGCACCGTCCATGGACACTAACAACACCAGAGGAGTTGCAAGTGCGTTGCCACCCTTTCGGGGGAAGGATTACGGGAGGGAGAGGGGAGGGGAGGTGGGTCTCCGGCGCTCTCACTGACCGAACGAATCACAACAATGCAAGCACTGTTACTTCACGTCGGTTTATATAATAAGTATTACTAGCCTCTACCCGCGACTTCGTTCGCGCGGAATAGTTACTTTGGGCTAAGCTACCACGCAGCGGAAGCTCTCAATAGTAAAAAAAAAACGATTTTGAAATATTCTTCAATAGTGCTCCGCTCCTGTTGGTCTTAGCATGATGATATATAGCCTATAACCTTCCTCGATAAACGAGCTAGATAACACTGACAGGATTTTTCAAATCGGACCAGTAGTTCCTGAGATTACCCCCCACAACGTCACAAACTCACAAACTTAACCTCTTTATAATATTAGTATAGATAACCAACCAGAAAAGTTCTGGTGTATACTAAATACTAAGTAGCGAAAGGTAATTACAAAGACGTTCCTGTGATCTAATATTTTTTGTCCACAAAATTCGGTCTGGAACTGTCATTAATCTTAGAGTATTTGACGTAGACGACAGATTGACTCACAGTAGTAAAATCCTGACGAAAGATAAAATATTTTTTATATATTTATGCATTACTGACTGCTTCATTGTTGTATGTCTCTGTATTGAGCGCATATCAATATTCAAAAGATGTGGTCATCGCTAGTTTGTGAATGTACAAACTAATATTTACATTTGAAGATAAATTTGGTCCAATAGACGTAGAAGACGATAACGATGTCATGGTTTGTCAATATTAGCTAAAAGTTACAGTAGAATTAAGAAACATGACGAGCTTCTGAGATTTTGTAGTCGCATACAGCAGATATCTAAGGCAGATAAGTTCTAAAAATAGTTAATCGATTGACGAGATTAGAATGAACCCGTTGAAGTATCGATTTGCAAGTAGTCTGCAATGTATCAGCGAGGCGTGAAGTTGACCATTAACATTATGAATTGGTCGTTTACTTTGATCAAATCTAAAAAAATATAGTATATAAAAGACAAAATTATGTTTTAACTGCCATTTTACAGAGAAATTTGAAACATTTTTTTTTATATCATAGGAGGCAAACTAACAGGTGGGTCAACTGATGTTAAATGCAACGCCAGGGGAGTCGCAAGTGTGTTGCCTGCGTGTTTGGGGGAGAATGGAAGGGGAATGTTGGGGAGGTGGGTTTCCGCCGCTCTCATTGACCGAACGAAACGCAACAATGCAAGCACTGTTACTTGACGTCGGTGTTTCTGTGCGTCGGATGGTAGTGTCCCGGACGAGTCGACCCATTCATGCTTACACCAGTAATAGCTTCAGCGAGGCTCTACCACCTATTAATGAGATACCACTAAACGGTTACACTAAAAATATTTAATCCAATAACAAAACATTTTTACATTTTCGTATATTTAATTATCTAAACATTTTTCTTATAAAAAATAATGGTATCTAAGATAATATTCGTGACTCATAGCAGTTAAAAAAAATAGCTATATTGATATTCTTGGATAATTATTCTGACTATTTTAAGATATATAAGAGCTAATCGTTAAAATGTTAAACTTAATGTTATTCATTACTAGCAGGCCCGGCGGACATTGTCCTGCTCTGATAAATAAAAAAGTTGACAAATAGTATACCAAAACTTACCTCATGAATCACTTTATCTACTGGTGAAAACCACATGAAAATCCGTTTAGTAGTTTTAGAATTTATCGCGAACAGATAGATAGAGATGGCAGAGGACTTTGTTTTATACTGTGTAATAATTATTGATGACTAACTGATACGTTCAGAACAGAAAACATAAGCACCACACAGCTTGCCCCACTTCTCCACGACAAAAAAAACATACATGCACCGAACGCTTATAAATTATAGTTTCTTATAACTTTATATTAAGCTAGCTTCTCCCCGCGACTTCGTCTGCTTGGAATACAGGCAGTCCTCGTACTTACGGCATGTTAGGTTCTCGAAATACGCGACGTAAATCGAAACGACGTAAGTCAATACATATTTTTTCATATGTTTACATGTAAAAATCGAGGGTTAGGGTCCACACGGATTCAAAAAAACTGCATTTATAACAAAGGATACATACTTTATTATCAAAAGTAAGTTTTTAAATTATTTATATGTACTTATGAAATTGCTTTTTTGGTAAACATTAACTTAAATATTAATTAATAACTTAAAATTTTTGGTATTTGTCAGTTATTAATTTTAATAATAATGATAAAACTTTAATAATCAAAATATATAATGAGAAATAATGAATTCAACTTTTGGCTTAAAGAAGCTAATTCTAGATTCCAGGACTGCCCGTACTTACGTTGGGCTAATGCTAACACCCAGCGGAAGCTTTCAAAAGGAAGAAAAAAACTATTTTGAAACATTCTTCATTGGTACTTCGCTCCTATTGGTCATCGAGTGATGATATATAGCCTATAGCCTTCCTCGATAAATAAGCTATATAGGCTAACACTGAAAAAAAAATCAAATCGGACCAGTAGTTCCTGAGTTTAGCACGTTCAAACCAAACAAACCCTCCCTTTATAATATTAGTATAGATTATTCAATGTAAGACCATTGAACAGTACTAACGTATTGATCAATGAGAATATATTTTTAAAGAAATAAATATAGGAGACGTATTTCGAAAAGCAGTTATCAAATCAGTCTATCCCAATACTTCAATTAGGCAAAACTATATTAGACAAATTATTGTGATAATGTACAATCAAAATACAACTTATGCGTTGAGATTAGAATGACTAATGCCCGGTTTCTGGGATACTCATTTAAACTGCCAATAGTTATTGACTTAATAAAGTTATCCATAAAATAACTGTCAAATGGCCCGTTGAATTTTACTGACATTTATCGTATGATTGTGTGTTCAGACACGCAATTTGACAAGTTGTCGAACTGATAAAGATATTGAAAAGATAAACTACAATTAAAATACCTCAGAAACCGGGCATAATATTCATAAACGTAGTTAAATAATGTTAGGAACAGTCAATAGTTATTAATTCACCGTGCGGCGACAATATATTGAAGTTCATCAAGCCATCCATCACGCGACGAACAGAATGAATGCTGAAATTAATGAAGTCATTGCTAATAATATATTTGCTTACAATATAATTCTGACACAGAGTACATTCTAACAAAGCATCATAAAAGTCTTGACACAGATAAAACAAGCATTTAATGTTCTTCGATAGATTTGCAACATGGATAGAAATTACAAGATCGTCTTAATATTTTATAAACTATAGCTGAGTAATATTAAATTCGTCAAGTTATTGTTACTTTGCTATAAATTTATAATACTTGACAAATATTTATATACCTAAATTATATAAAGCAGAAATCTGATTCATTCATTGCCTACGCATAGCTCAAGCGGTCGGGTTTAGAATCTTGAGAGTTTACATAAGGTCTGTTCGAGTGACGTAGCCAAATACTAAGAAAAGATGCTTGGAAATTGGACCAGTGGTACGATCAAAAGGTTATCGTAAACTATTGTATAGAAACATAAAGTTAAACTCTTTGAAATAAGAGGCGAGACAATTAGTACCTAGACTTTTTATTAGAAGTTAATGGATACGATATTCGATATGAAACAGACGTCGACACAAATTTATACTTCTGTACTAATATTATAAAGATGAAGAGTTTGTTTGCTTGAACCCGCTAATCTCAGGAACTACTAATTCCGATTTGAAAATTTCTTTCAGTGTTATATATCTCATTTATCGAGGAAAGCTATAGGCGATATATCATCACGCTAAGACCAATATGAGCGGAGCACCAATGAAGAATGCTTCAAAATCGTTTTTGAAGTTATACTTCTTTTGACGCGTTAGGGAAAAATGATGAGAGTACATTTTTACGATGCACGCGCACACCGTCACGAAAAACCGACACCCTGAAGTTAGCTCTAGTCAACATTTTGTTTCTTTGTAACAGTTGTTTGTATATCTTTGTATTAAAACTTTCAATGTATTAAATACCTTCTTTCTATTGTTAGTGTCGTTTTTTCTACAAACGTAGAATAAGGCGAAAGATAAAATTATTGAAATTTTTTTTATCTTGTTACGCCAAAGAAGTACATATAACTTCTAACGCGTGTACATAAGTACATACACATTTTTTTCCTTTCGAGGGCTTCCGCGTGTTAGCGTTAGCCCAAAGGAACTATTCCGCTCGGACGAAGTCGCTCGCAGAAGCTAGTATTTTCTAAAGTTATAAAAAAGAAGTTATTTAAGCTTTAACGGATTATCGTCTAGTGGCCGAAGTATGACTAAGTTTCAATGTTAAGGAAATAAATGAAATTTTTCCGAATTCTTTATTGAAACAGGCACACGTCAATACCTACTAAACAGAAAGAGAATATAGAAAATCGGTTAAGAAATAAAGGAGGAAGAACATATTAACTGTTTTCCGTCTGTCTATTTATATATAGATGTTTTTATGGTGATTACTGTATAACTTAAGTCGACTGGTATGTTTAAAACTTCAAAAATATGTGAGCAGAGTCACTGGTCCAACATTGTATTCTGTAAAATGATATGAGTCACAACTTAAATATACAAAAAGCGCGGCTGGCGTCCACATGTCAAAGGAATAATAAAATCGTCCTCTAACGGGTGGATTTATTGACCCGTAGGAGTTATCAACAACTCGAGTGCGTTCCTCAAACGGTCAATTGATTAAACGAAGCAATTAAGCAATCAGTCCTCTGTATAGCAGAGGCCGATTGTCGCAAATGAGTACGGGTTCGGCATCTGCGCTCTCTACGTTCATTAGCTTATGTACCTAGTCGTGAGGTTCTCCAATCAATTTATATATTTATTATATATAACATTGATAGTTTGCACATCCACTCAGCTTTAAAAGTTTTAACATTTTTATGCCAAAAAAATTACAATTAAATTTTAAAGGCTCTTCAGTTTATATAGTACAAGCTGACCCGTGCCCACTTCGTTGGGCGGTAATAGGCATTATCAAGCTACAACTTTTCCCTAGAACTCAATCATATCTCTAACATCGTTAAGGCAGCGTTCGTAAGAAACGTTTTCGTTCGACCATTTTTTCTCCGACTCCTTGTACCCCCTACAACCTCACAAACTTTACCTCTTTATAATATTAGCATAGATAATATCATTGGTTAATAGCTTCTGCCCGCGACTTCGTACGCGTGGAATAGTTATTTTGGGCTAAGACGCAGCGGAAGCTCTCAAAAGGAAAAAATACCCGGATTTAAAACATTTCATTCAACATTCATTGATGCTCCGCTCCTATTAGTCTTAGCGTGATGATATATAATCTATGACACTCGCAAATAACGTGGCTTTCTATTGGTAAAATAATTTTCAAAATCGGTTTAGTAATTCCTGAGATTACCCTCTACAACGTCACAACGTTACAAACTCACAAACTTTACCGCTTTATATTAATATAGATAGTGAATCGGCATAGGTTGATAAGGATGAACCTGTTAATGCGAATGAAATATAACTACATACGAAATAACACTATTTTTTTAGTGGAAACGTCTCTAGTCTCGTTAAGCGATTTTTGGTAGTGGAAAAATATCACCTTTATAAATCTCGCTTCCAAATAGAATTGGACACTTCGCAAAAGCTGCGTGTTTAATTCCGAATTATGTGATTAGAAAAACCATGCTTTCCTTCTAAGCTTTTTTTACATCATAGGAGGCAAACGACCAAGTGGGTCACCTAATGTTAAGTGATCACCGCCACCCATAGACACTAGCAACACCAGGGGAGTCGTTGCCTGCTTGTATTTGTGGGAAGGGGGGATGGAGGGTGAGTGGGGAAGAGGGGAGGGGGAGGTGAGTTGGGTAACCGGCGCTCTCACTGATCGAACGAAACGCAACAATGCAAGAACTGTTACTTCAGTCGGGTTTTTTGTGAGAGGGTGGTACTACCCCGGGCAAGATGAGCTATTCATGCTGGAACCAGTAATAGCTTCAGCGTGGCTCTACCATCTACGGTGATGTGGCTAACCTAATTGTTATTAATCAAGTGGCACAATTGTAAATCCAGTTATTCATAGTTCAAACTTATGACTCAATGAATATTTGTATTAGAGTGAAATAATGATATAACTGTATTTGTTAATTAGAAACGAAACTAGACAAATTTACTGTTGAACATCCAACTGTTTAAATGTTATACAGATTGCCACCCGAGAATCAGAATTACCGGCAATACCGGAATAATAATTAATTAGCGTTCATATGTAGAATTCATCCATTTTTAATCTACTTTTTCATAGTTTGCGTCCTTAATTCTAGTTTGATAAATTGAATAAAAAATTTTTTTGTAAGAGTATGATTTATAGTCAAGCTCTTCATTATTGTTGTTTTAGTATACTGTATATTGTATATTACTTGTAAAATAATATAACAGCATCGTATCGAAATTTATTGTGCTACTTAAATCAGTAGAATAAATAATAAAGAAAGAAATTAATTAATTAAAAATATCTAATAGATTAAATAAGGATCTATGTATAACGGCTGAAGGTGGTAGGATACACAACATTAAAATCGAGTAAAATACGTCTGTCGGGTCAAACGGGTGAAATGTACTCGTATAGGCAGTCTCAGGCATTACCCACTCTCAATTTCTAAGCTAGTTGGGTATATTGTAAGATTGAAACTTAAAAGGTATCCAAAATTCAGCAGTGAACTAACACTGAAAGATTTTGTCGACCATGATAATTTATCCTAGCTACTTGTTTTTAATAAAGTAGCAAGTAAAGGGACATTTATATTTTAGTTTTGAAGATATTTACGAATAGCGGCTGTGTTCTTCTTAACATTCCATTGATTCACGGTGCAGATACCGGATCCAGTGTGTGTTAGTGCGATGCTTGTCATTCGTGACCCAAGCGTGTATTTAAGGTGTCCCTACTGATTTCCATTAGTGTGTACAGGTACATTAATTTCCGTACTTATTTGGGACTTCAGCCAGATTTGATAAGAATCGTATCGATAGCTTTAGATATTCTCACTAAGATAATAATTGAGTGGCCAATGCTTTTAAATAGGTTATACAGAGTTTTGCCAGTCACCATAATGTTTATTTATTCTTAGTATATAGTGTTTATAAATAATAATATAACTGTTGAAATATCGGTCACACCACGTTGTTACCGTTCCGTTATAAGTAAACGAACCCGAGTCACTTACGAGCGTATTGTAATTTGTAAGGCGTGTAGAAACTATATGTTAATTTTCTCGACGACATATTTTATTATTTTACGGCGACACTTAGGAGCTATGTAAATTCTATTTTAGTGGATTAGTTTAAACATAAGATGTTATTATGTAAATTTAATATGTTTGAAAAGCCTTAGATAGTGTGTAGTCACGAGTAAATTAAGCGAAGTTTAAAGCCATATAAAGTCTGAAGCGGCTTTATTGTTAATCGTGTATTATTTAGATGGATAAGTTCAGCTTTATCGTGGCCTTTTCCATGAAAGGTTAATTGTTAAATTGATCGTCTTCATACAGTTTATCGTTACAGTCGAATACTTATAATTAATAGAGCACGAGATACCAGGAACGAGGACCGACAACTGTTTTAGGAAACGTCGGTTAACATGAAATATGTAACATCAAAGGAGAATTTAACAATATTGACAAATTCATTAATTCTTCATTCATTATATACACACGTACATATTTACATTTTATCAAACTTAGTAGACTGTTTATTAGTATTTTATCATATCTGTGATTATAATATATTTTTCCTTGGGTATCCATATTGCACCAACAAATTGCGCAATAAATTAAATATTCACAAATGGTGAATTGGAAGTCTTTGAAAATATTAGATCAATTGTCAAAGTACCGTACAGTGATGAGTTTCACGTACTGCCGACTTTACAATCCATAATTGCTCTAAAACAGTCCCAATTCATTTAGGTTGAATCCGATATATATTATCTGAGGTCCGGATATATATTATGATGAATATTTAAAAGAAATATAAATCCTAATAATATAAATGCGAAACTGAATTTGTTTCTTACACTTTCACGCTTAAATTGTTCAACCTGTCATTATGGAATTGTTACATCTTGTCCAGGGTAGAAAGACATAGGGTTCTTTTTATTTTAAAAAATCACTGTTCTTCAATGATAATTCAAATCTACATTAACGAGAGCGAATTCACGTGCAAAGGCTAGTATTATGCAACAACATATCTGTATCATCTCTTCTTATTCTTACCCTTATCCAACCTAAGTAGGGTCGGCACAACATGTTTTCCACTCCCACTCTCGCCTGTCAATGTCATTTCAGTATTCACACCTTTTATACAATATCATTTTTCACACAATCTATTCATACCTTATTCGATCTTTCTTTACTCCTATATCCGTTCACGTTCATACTGAAAACTTTTTAAATTACATGACTTTCATCTCTTCTCATAATATGCTCGTACCATATCATACATCAACCGAAATTAGCTTCATTTATTTTGTCATTGGATTAAATAAATTGTTACTATTTTGACCGAACATAAACAATGTAATAAACTTTCCCAGTGATTCAGATATTTGTATATATTTCAAAATAACAAATAGTATATTTCAAACATTTATTATAGTCGTTGGAATTATTTTTATACAAGAAAATATTACCCGTGATTCAC
Source organism: Antheraea pernyi (assembly GCA_015888305.1). Lineage (NCBI taxonomy): Eukaryota > Metazoa > Arthropoda > Insecta > Lepidoptera > Saturniidae > Antheraea > Antheraea pernyi. The sequence continues at coordinate 100,770 of MU159628.1, forward strand.
ATTATGTTGCGGTAATAAACAAGCCACGGTTTAATTTTATAGGAGCATGAAGCGTTGCAGGCGACTGCCAGAGCTGTTGCGAATTATTCTAAAATTAGCCTATATTTATCGGCATTATCGTTCGAAACTGCTGCGACATCCGGGCTGATGAAAGTGATCGAGAAATGGAGTCGACACAAAGACGTTTTATTGCAAACACGATACGAAGTTATGTCTCATACTATTTTGTACTAACTTTTGAAACCGATTTCGTCTGAATTTAAAAACTTCGAAGTAGATATTCATCGCAAAGACATTTTTAAAGTATGCTTTATTATTAATTTATAGATATTATGGTAAATAATGTGTGTTGTGCGTTTTTTGGTGTTAGCTATCATGAAAACATGATCACACTGCATCTTAATCACTAATGTGATCAACCTTAGAAACTTTAGGCTTTTAAGAAAATGTGACTACAATCTATTTTATAGTTTTTAAACTACAAATCTCATCTAATGTTAAATAACGATTTGGTTTAACACGCTAAAACAAAAGGTGGGCTGGTTCTCAAGTGCAGTTACTCGGTACACATCAACAGGTTATTGACCACGGATCTTCAACTTGTGAGTGGTAACTAGCCAGACAGACCTAGAAAAGGCCCTACCACAATGGTATTATTTCAACACGATGATTTCCTTCACCGTAAGCTCCGACTAAGTTTATAGGAGTGTAGGAACACGTTATCAATTAATCCATCATTGGTTCGAGTTGTTAACAATTTTTCAAATTGAAGGTGCTTGAAGCAGATATAAAAACTCTTATCGCTTATTATAATATGTCAGATTTGTCTCCTTTATCGACAGTACAGAGTACTCCTTAAATTTTATTTCATTGCTCAGGCTGCACCGCTAAAATGACCCTGGAAAGTCAATATAGTTACATATCTCTATACAACTTAATAGTCTACACGAAAGCGAACCTACGGAAATCGTAGGCTTAATTAAATAAGTAACGGTTTAAGATCATTTTTTAAGTGATAACTTCTTTAGATGCGTTGGACGGTATTTGACAGGAGAATGTGGAATATTCCGTGGAGTACTGTTCGCACCTCTGAGATGACTCCGCTAAATACCTACTGGATGCCCTAGATGGGTTGCAGAGAAGACATTGTTGATGATGCAGACATTACAGAGTTCATAGAACCACTTCAGTTGCGTAGAGACATTGCCTCACTGAGCCTGTTCTACCGTCTGTATCATGGCGAGTGTTCTGAAGAGTTATTCAAATTAATCCCTTCCTCTCCTTTTCACAAACGACCCACGCGCGCTGGTCTTCGGAGCCACAGTTTTACGGTAACTCATATCTGGGCACGAACTAAAAAGTTGGCTATATCTTATTTTTGCCGTACCGTGAAGCTGTGGAACAATCTCCCGGCTAGTGTGTTCCCTCCTTCCTATAACATGGGGTCCTTCAAGCGTAACGTGAAAAGACATTATTTATGCAGGCCGGCATGACAACGACGACCGCCGGAGGAGGTATCTCTCGGTAGTCGCCGTTGTTTTTGGCTTTTACTGTGGTTACCATCAGGCACAGTGCAGTCACTTTTCCCTGCTACAATAAAAAATATGCTAGTAAAGCGTGATCGATCGTATCGCACTTGCGCTATACTAGCGACGCGTAGTATAATGGCCTGTGTATATGTAATATTGATATTTGGTATTGAGCTTCTGCATCCCATCATATGTTTGATAAATCAATAAACTGTATAAAAAATATATAATTATTGCTCAGAGTTGCCAATAGATGTGAAAACCAAACTAATGTTAATAATTTCAATACACAAATTGTGAAATTTAAATAATTCAGACTATAAATTATTTAAAAGTTCAAAAGAGAACGCGGATATTCAATTATTTTGAGTTTTCACTTCTATCTGCATCTTTTTTTCGACTCTATGTGTTTGCTACATCTATGTCAATGACTCAACAAATGCATCGCTTCGAAAGTTGAAGTCGAAAATATTGCACGATCAGTTTTTTACGTGTCAAAGAATGAACGGCGTTTATAAAAATAGACGCAATATATGTATTTCGAGCCGGTGAGTGAATCAATTTAATAAACTTTTAGAAAGGTGAACAGTGTTACAGAGTTACAAATTGTTTTGCTTATTTTCGATGTACCATAAACAACTAAACACGTTCTCTTTTGTTTTCTTACGAACTTCGACACTTTGAACTGAAATCGCGGAGTTTTTGGCGAGATCTTAATCTGTCCTGTAGTAGATTTTATATTTTATTCATAATCTTGTGACATCGGACTCTATATTTTTGTAATATTGGCAGTGTTTTATGTAATATGGTTCGGTTATTTTGTGCAAGCGAAGTGGATTGGAAGCAGTACCAACGAAGGCCGAATTCTAAAATTCCACAAAAACTCTATGGAGAGTTCTTACAAGGGAGTTTTGTTGGATCGGTGAAATTATCACAAGATACATGTAATACATTATAGGTGGTAGGGTAGAGCTACGCTCAAGCTATTAATGGGTTCAGCATGAATGGGTCGGCTCGTCCGGAGTAGTACCACCCTCTCACAGAAACACCAACGCGAAGTAACAGTGCTTGCATTGTTGCGTTTCGTTCGGTCAGTGAGAGCGCCAGAAGGCCACATCCCCTCCCCCCTCTCCCCTACTCCCGCTCCCCCGAACAGGTTGGCAACGCAGTAGCGACTCTCCTGGTGTCGCAGGTGCCTATGGACGGTGGTGATCGCTTAACATTTGATGAACCATCTGTTCGTTTGCCTCCTATGGTATAAAAAATTAATATCTTTATTGCCTCATTCTACTTAAGGTAAGTGTAAAAGCCCTGCCGTTTAAAGTGTTACTCTGTGGAGAAACTACTAGAGCAGGCTGTGGTTCATAGAACCTCTTAACCTTTTTCTCCATAATCCCAAGCTTAAACTTAATCACTGCAATAACATAAACATTTTTACCCCTTCATAAATGTTAAAACTTGTTATAGGCATTAACTTAATTTACGACATTAAGCTTACTGTGACCCCTCTGTAGGCTGGGTAATTTAGAAAGCAATGAACTTTCTTCAAGCGATGATGGCTCACTTGTTAGCGTTACCGGGCACAGTGCCGATCGACGTAGTTTCAAATCCTTGCAACGAAGTCCGAGCTTCCGATAAAGGAAAATATTTTGATGAAACCTTAAGTTCTGTCGCCAAACACTTATGTGTGTTCCGGTAGTTGCACTTAAGAGCTAGTTCCTATACGTTTAACGTGTTTACCATTTTGGATTAAATCGACATTTAACATCAGGTTAGGTTAGATAGAACAGCACGCAGTTGACTCAGCTCAGGCCCTCCCCCGGGGGCTTGACAGTCCATGATGGATTTTCTCTCCACGTTAAAAAAAAAAAAAGATTAACACTAAAACCAATAAAGTATTTTAAAAAAACTTCGCAATGCATTGGATATATTTCGTTATTTCCCTCTGTTAAATTTGTCATATAGCTAGAGTATCAAACAACGTTCGCACACAAAATCAATTACAAAGGCCGTGACGTTCAGACGTGTTTTCCATATGTTCAAGAGTGGACACGTATTCAAGTTAATCTATAGGGCTCGAGCCGCCCCGCTCCGCTCCCGCTCGGCCACATGTCGACGGCCCATTAAATTCAACAACCCTACAAAAAATAATTACTTCACCATACACGTTTCCACGGTTGTGATCCCCATTCAAATTTACGATTAATTATAATTTGTTATGTTTATAATAATGGGTCCGACTTAACTGTAACTTAAAGTAAAATAAAGCGTGTGAAAGTCGGATATAAAAAAATTACAAATATTTCCATTTCACAATGAATATGGTGCAAATAATATTCCATTGTATTATGCGATATGCGAAATGAGAAAATAATCGCGTGCATGCCAACTTCACTTACTATTTGTCAAAATTGTACTGCTAGCAATAAAAATGAAATATAAACCCCCCTCCCCCCCATCTTTATTACACATTGATAATTAATATGAGTATAATTGAAAAATGAACGTTTTACTTAGATGTTTATGTACAAATAATTAGAATCTATTTAACTGCTGCAATTTAGATTCAAATGCAGAAGACTTGTTGGCCACTTTACAATTAGTAGCGGCAGCAGTTTTGTGTCAATTATACTTTAGTGTTCCGCGCTGCTTCCGAGCAATAATAAGGTATTAGTAGTAGTAAAATTAGTAGTAGTAAAAGTCTAAGACTTTATCTTTATATATAAATTTCTTCTGTACGTGTGTATGTCACTGAACCCCTCCTAAACGACTGGACCGATTTCGATGAAATTTTGTGTGCGCGTTGGAGTGGATCCGAATCAATTATATATACAATTATCAATTATTACTGCTTCCGAGTAATAATAAGGTATTAATAAAAATGTAAATCTTTATCTTTATATATAAATTTCTTCTGTACGTGTGTATGTCACTGAACCCCTCCTAAACGGCTGGACCGATTTTGATGAAATTCTGTCTACGCGTTGGAGTAGATCCGAGAATGGTTTAGATTGGACAATTGGACCGGGTAGGTGGCGTGCGGTTGAATTTTAGTTTTTTTTTTTATTATCAAGGCAGGACAAGTCCCCTGGAACCGCTAGTATTTTATAAATTTATAGCCGGTAGCATAATTTACATATGTTATTGTCTTTCCGATTTTGCGTTTTTATTGAAGTTTAATGTGAAGAAAGATTTTGGCTTGACGTTCGTTTTCTTATTTAAAATGCATAGTAAGAGCTATTATAACCTCTCAATAACCTGAAGCAGCAATTGAGAGTAGTCTCATCACCATTTTTATATTAGTTTTTTTTTATTTCTATTACAAATTTATATACAGTTTTTTCGGAAACACAGGGTAAATATTTGTTTCTCACAAAATCTTTTGTTTTCTGAAGGTCAACCTATCAATTTCAAAATATATTCTCATTAAAATGCTTGTTAACTTGAAACTTCGTTCTTTGTTTAAATAGCACTATACTTTCTTGAATGTTCGTCTAACATTTCTCTTGTATCGAAAATACCAATCAAATCCCAATTTTGAAATCGATTCACGCTACACGAGTGTTTGGTTAGTGTAAGTAAACTGAGACCATTCGTTACTATCAAAGCATTGAGTGCTCTGACTATTTAATGCCACGGCGTAGATCTTGTGTAATAAATCCATATTTGTTACTATTATATCTGTGTAAAAACTAGTGTGTTTCTCAGTGTGTAAACGCGGAGGAAATGGAATTTCTTTGGCTTATATTTAATAAATTATATACAGGCTGAATGTTTAGACAGTAGCAATATTTATGGCGGGGACTATTCTCGATTCTCGTTCTAAATCAATGAAAAAAATAAGTGTTTCATATTTAACCTAATTACCTAGAAAAATACAAAAACTATACGCAATCCTCTACGCGTCTATGTTAAAGCAATGACCGTAATGACCGTCGGGTTACTTCACTTTCACTTGAAAGGGAACATGGGAACGTCAGGAACAAAACCGTGTCCGTTATTATCGAAAGTTACTAACTTAGGGTCGCCGATTGTAGCTTTAGACATCAGTCGTTACACCTAGATAGTGTTTATACTTTTGAAACTCTTAGAGCAAACTTTAACTTAGGTTTTCTTGGTTGTTTATTGGTATTTGTTTTGATATTATTATTTTATATGTTAAATGTAATTATAAAGTGTCATATCCTAGAATACTGCGAGCGTTTAAACTTTCACCTGGTATATGAGAATACTCATAAACTATATACTATACGAAGTGCCATATATAATTACTTAACTATATTACATTTATATACCTCATTATATAACTCATTACATTTATTCACACATGAACACAAACACACCTCTACCTTACGTTTAACGTTTTTACTTCAATAATTTTGCAGATAGAAATTTGTTTTTCTATTTGGAATACGTAAGTCGTTAAAGAAGATATTTGAAATTCTATCTCTCCCTCTCACTCTCGCAGAATTGCAGGCATTGCTAATGAGATAAATAATCTTAAAGCTATAATTACTTAACTATACATTTACTCACACATGCACACAAACACACCTACCTTACGTTTAATGTAAAATCTTCCCTACCGTGCCATAAGAAGTTATACTTCAATAATTTTGCGGATAGACATTTGTTTTTCTATTTTGAATACGTAAGTCGATAAAGAAGATATTTAAAATTCTATCTCTCCCTCTCACTCTCGCAGAAATGCAGGCATAGTTATTGAGATAAATAATCTTAAGGCTTACTTATTTCAACAAATAATGTACGTAAGTATAAAACAAATTACAACCCATTTCGTTTTTATTTTATTTTCATCTATTTATATATGTATAGCCGGCCTCAATCACACACAATGGAAAGTGAACATGAGGTCGACGTTGTAAAGTAATTGGGTCATTATTATTATTGAATTAAGAGTTTACCATCGCGTTATATATTGGTGATCACTGCCGTTATGAAGCGGGAAAATATATTCTGATTTTATATTAGTAAATAAGATACTTAAAGTATGTTGGTAATTATCGATTAAGAAAATAATAGAGCTTTTCCTAACTGAAACGTCCTAATTGGAATATATTTCTTACATACTTTTTTCTTTATAGGTTTTAGTGTTTGGCCACAAACAAACCCATCTGATGTTAAATGGTGATGGTAAATACGCCAAACTTAGAGAGGACTGGCTCGCAAGTGCAGTTGCTTGAACACACGAGTAGGTTCTTGGCGACAGATTTTCAATATGAGGGCTTAAGGAGTGATCAACTAACCAGATGGACTTAAAAAAATTCCTATCAACATGCTATGGTTTCATTATGTAGGTGGTAGAGTCACGCTGAAGCTATTACTGGTTTCAGCATGAATGGGTTGGCTCGCTCGGGGTACTTCCCACCCTCTCATAGAAAACCGACGTGAAGTAACAGTGCTTGCATTGTTGCGTTTCGTTTGGTCAGTGAGAGCGCCGGAGCGCCCACCTCCCTCCCTCTCTCCTCTTCCCCCAAATACAGGCTGGCAACGCACTTGCGACTCCCCTGGTGTTGTTTTCCTTTACCGGAAACTCCAATTCAGTTGCAAGGATTCGAACCTACGGTCATCGACGCTGTATCCGAAAACGTTATCAATTAAGCCATCATCACTTCAAAATTTACATACACTTTAGAACCTCTTTATATATGCCGGTTTTTATTGAGAAAATCGAAAATAATACTTCTAATTAGATGCAATTATAATCTAAGGCACTATTGCAAATTTAATAGAAATTCATTGATGCCTCTGTTATATACATCCTGGAGGCAGAAATCGACAAATAAGTTGTGTTTTTCACCGCTTCATCAGATTTGACTTATTTCTTCAATATAGAATTGTTTTTATTAAAAGAAAAAGCTTTATACAAGGTGTTTATTTTCCTTTTACTCTCATGAAGTATATCTTTCTCACTTCTAATACGTTTTACACATACTTTTTGCTTGATTGTTATAACTAAGAATTGAGTGTATTATATTTCATTTATAATTTCATACTGATCACAATTTCTGTGGAAACTTTTACGAACTTTAATAGTAAGGTCGTAGTTGAAACAGCGGGCGTGACTTGAACGAGAATTCGTAGTACATTAATGTAGAAAGCTTATGAAATATGAATAAGAGCTGAAAAGTTCATATAGTTATTGTACCTGTCTTTAATTTGAATAAGTTAATTTGAATAGTATTAAAAGTTATAAAAAGATATGAAATAAAATGGTAAGGACTTCGGTTGTTTTGTAATAAAACATTAATAAAATACGATAAACGTAAAGATTCTGTAAAGGATAATTCGAAATAACTAACATGAAAAATTTATATGATTATGTTAATATATATTTTGTGACTGACGTTAAATTTCTATCCAATTTTTTCATCTGTTTTTTCCAATGATATTATAATTGAAGATACGTTACCTACATAATATTTTGGCAAAACAAATGGCACGATAACGCACACATACGTAAAGTAATATTGTAACGCCACACTGTCTTAGATAAAATGTGGTAGTAAGATATTCTCAAAATTGGCGGTGACACATAAATAGCTCTCTCTATATGTTGCTTAGATACGGGCGGATTGACGAGGCAGCCGTCAAACATAAGCTAACTAGTCAAGTTTTAACAAGCCGCTGTCAAATGGCTAATGACGTATCTATATAGTTATAATATCATTGGTTTTTTCATTTTCATTCATCTAACTTTTGTTCAAAATGCTTTTAGGTCGGCTATCAAAAGCTATGATTTCTAGTTGTCACTTAATATCATATCCAATACATGTTTATTTATTGCCTCTATCCCAAAAAAATATTTATATTTCACTAATTGACTAGTTTATAGGCCTGCGACTTTATTCTCCTAAAACTGGTTTTATTATTTCAACGGATTTATGTGTTTTATCTCGATCAGCTTTACTTTATCTTTTATTTTCTAATTAACATTCTATTATTACAACATTTTATCGATTGCAAGTTACCTGCGGTTATCATTAGTGCTTACCCTCTATATCAAATCGGAACGATATTTGACCTAGATAGTGCCATAAAAAGTCTCGTCAAAATCAGTTGAGCCGTTTGGAGATTATTCCAGAAAAACATGAAAGATTTTATTTTGAAGTCGTTATAGATGTATTATAAGAGATGCCAACAAGGAAACTTAATACAAATAATATAGCTTCTCTATAATAAAAATAAAAATATTAGAAAAACTTAAGTCGGGATTTAAATAAATAAGATATCGTCATGTTCCAGCATTATAATAAAATCTTGTTATAAGATTGTTAATATATAAAATGACTGAAAGATGATTTTGTAAAGATGGTATACAAAAGGTTTTAGCTTTAGTATCATTATGTTATGATGAGGCTGCTATGATTATTACCTGTAAGTAAAAGAGAATAAGGAAAAATAACACCTTTATATTTTCCTTAAAACCTTTTGTAGCGGCAATGTGAAACGCAGCGCTACACTATTAACAACACAAACCCATTCGTGACGTTTTGTGGAAGATTTGTGAGCGCTATACTTTCACAGAAATCATATTATTTTCATTGTATATTTTAAGAAATTTAAAGATAAAATCCAAGTGAATACATTTGAATAGTATAATATTTATTTAAGAAAACATTCAACGGGAGTTATTAATTGTTACTTATCTAATATTATCAATAAATTTATGGAAATCTAAATAAAGACGTTTTGAAATAATTACAAATGCTACAACATTATTGAAGTATGATATCTTCTTTATATATATAATCCTTCTGGGGGCGGGGGGCACGCTAGTCGCCGGTACGGATGCTACCGGTGCACGAGATGTGCTCGGCAGGCTCGGGAAGGCTTCTCTGGACATGGGAGGCGGAGGTCGAGGGCAGGACCTATCTAGGATAGCAGGGGCGCTTCGTACGCGGTGCGATCTAGGATAGCAGGGGCGCTTCGTACGCGGGGCGCGGGTACATCCGCGATTATTCGCGGTATGGCCCTCGCGCGGCACAAGCCACAGCTCGGAGGGTCAGAGGATGTCGGAGAGCGGGAGCACTCCTTAGTGGAGTGGTCGCCGAGGCACTTAACACACCTGGGAAGCAGGCGACAGTTACGTGCGGAGTGTCCGTAAATCTAAACGTAAACGGTGGGATTCGCGACCTTTACCTGAATATCTACAGCGGTACTCACGGCAGAGGTGTAGATGCCTGCTGATTCCAGCGGGCTTAAAATGTCAACCCAGGATGCTTTGTCCAGGATCATAACGGGTGGGAGTGCGGTGTTTTTTGAAAACGAAAGTAAACAATCGCATCGAGAGTAACCCCTTTCCGCTTCAGTCTGATTCAAGTATTCTTTTCATTATTAGAGCAGGACAACGTCCGCCGGATCCGATATAGATTGTCTGTACATTACATTCTACATCAAAACAAGCGGAGCCGCGTGTAAAGATTAGTAAAAATATGTTGTTTTACTATGCATGTTTCATGCAAAAATAGGCTGATTTTGAACTCTTTATTACGAGATAATGGATCTTAAAGTCTTTCAAGAACTGATCGTAATATTTTTTCTTCTTTGAGTTAAAAAATAAGAAATTTATAAAATTAAAACGTGTTCGCTCGTAGAAGTCACTTTGATATATATCTGTACATTCTAAACATCACAATAGTGAAAGCGTTCCATTATTCTTAAACGAAAAACGTAGATCAAATTATTTATATAAGAGTTTAAATTTGGAAGTTTTAATTCGTGAGACATCTTAAAAGTATTCGGTTCAACGGAAATTAATTATTATTGCATCTGGTCAGTTGTTCTTGGGAGTTGGTGGAACGGTTGGCGTTGGAGAGCCGCTTGTGGGAGAGGGTGTTGCTTCCACTTTAGACTTTGGCGTAGTGCAACGTGCTGCGCGGCGAGGCGTGATACTACTTCTAACAATCTATACCAAATATTACGAAATTATATTAGTTTAATATTGTGTGAACTCAAGTATGATAACTAAGTTCCTAATTTACACTTCGTAGTTACTGAATCATAATGTAATTAAGAACTTTACCAAATTTTCTAAATTTATTATCCAAATTAGTATAATAATGATTATAATACTCAAAAGCTGCGCATTCTTATTTAATTAACTAACGTTATTTTGTTTGAACTGTTGGTCATACTGCATCGTTTGTAGATAGATGTGTTCTGATATCTATACATATTATAAGACTGTTTTTTTTTAATGTCAAGAGGCGGCAAACGAACTGGTGGGTCACCTGATGTTAAGTGATCACCACCGTCCATAGACACTAGCAACACCAGGGAAGTCGCAAGTGCGTTGCCAGCCTGTGTATGGGGGAGGGGTAGGGAAAGGAGAAAGAGGAAGGGAAAGGGGGAAAGGAGGTGAGCCTCCGGCGCTCTAACTGACTGAACGAAACGCAGCAATGCAAGCACAGTTACTTCACGTCGGTTTTCTGTGAGAGGGTGGTACTGACCCGGACGAGCCGACCCATTCATGCTGAAACTAGTAATAGCTACAGCGTGGCTCTACCACCTACTAAATTTTTGTACCTACTAACCTACTAAATAACTACTACTACTAAGTAACCTACTAAATGTAAATCGAACGTGTCTGTACTTTTTCGTTTTTCGTGGAAAACATCTTTGCAGGTATCTAGGAATAAGTGATATTAGACATTTCAATAATTTTTAGAATTGTCTGTCTCCCTGTCCTTCTGTTTGTATGAACACGCATCATTGCTTAACTACTGGGTTCACAATAAACCCTCAGAAAATCATAAAGCATATCCTCGGGAGTAACTTAGTGTTTGTTTCATTAAAGTTCGGTCCACTCTCTCAAAAGTTATTGTAGTTTTAATGACGACGCGGCGTAAGTACGAGAGAATAGTAAACAAGGACTTGATACATTCAGATGACTTTATTAATAATTGTTTTTTACATTAAATTTCACGCTGACGTAGTCACAGGCATAGCTAGTCACTAAATATATTGTTTCATTAAAAATACTTTATGAGTAACCAACAGACGCATGATATTACATCTTAATTAAACATCGTCACACTTGAGAACTTTTAGCCAATTAATTTATATAAGAGCTTCATTAAGTTATATTCCTGTGATATTATTAAGATAATGTTGGAATATAATAGCTATTAATGAATTAATTAAATACAACAAGATACTGTACCCAGCATTTGATTTGGCACGTCGGGGAGAAGAGTCAAGCGTTATCTCTATCGCACAGTGCAATGACTGCGGTAGACAAATATAACGCTATACGAAACTGAATATCTAGATTTTCTCCCCGATCTCTACCTACAATTGAATTTTCAAGGCTATGGATAAATAAAAAAAGTCTGAAATCGATATAGTTAATTTATTATCATCACTCGGTAGCTAAGTTGGATTGAGCTAAGTTGTACCGCGCGATGCATCGGGAGACGTCGCCGCGTCGCGTCGCGTCGGTGCGGGTACAGCCGGTTCGGACAAACTATTCCGGCATTCTGCGGTCGCCCTAAACCGGCTGTTTGCCTTGAATTCGTAAATCGGGGGAGCGAACAAAAATAACATAACGAGTCGAGCTTGTAATAACATTTGTCCTAATATATTACTATTGTGACGGCTCGCAGCGTTCCGGATTTATGTACTACCGTGCGAACCGTCACCTTATTATTTATTAATATAAACGAGAGCTGTCTTCAAACAAATTATTTATCATTATACATGCGAACGAGAGACTTCTTTCTTACGGTTAAAGGAGGTTATATTGCGTTCGAGCAAATCTTTTGATGCGTACCCGGTTTTTCATATTCGTCTTGTTGATGTTTCATATCGCGGTATCATTTCCCCCCGGGGAGCCGGGCGTTTGTCTAAATATCTTTACTTATAAGTCTTGTAACGATTGAGGAGTCACGAAACGAAAGCTTTATCCTCGTGAATGTTCAAAAAGGTTTTTCAGTATGACTGGGAAAAATATTTACGTGTTAAAATCGGGTTGTGTTTTTGTTGGATACAATTTTTTTAGTTGTTGAAAGAATTAACAATGTTTAAGAGGTGGCGTCTTTGCATACCGCCTTCATCAATGTACAAACGAATACTGTAATAAGGCGGAGTTTTCGATAAAGAAAAATACCGTGATAAACTCATGCCATGTTGCTAGTTCTTTTCTAATACCTACTTGGCTATTTACAATCCTTCATGTTGAATATAGGTGGGCGTCTTTGCATACCGCCTTCATCAATGTACAAACGAATACTGTAATAAGGCGGAGTTTTCGATAAAGAAAAATACCGTGATAAACTCATGCCATGTTGCTAGTTCTTTTCTAATACCTACTTGGCTATTTACAATCCTTCATGTTGAATATAGGTGTTCTTTCTGCGGGGTGTAAGGGGGTCAAATAACATCTAATACTTGAGACACCCAAGCCAACCTCACCTGCACGTGGTGCACCCTGCTTAATAACGAACGAGGCAATGGCGAAAGCGGGGTGATAGGGTTTTACAGCCTGACTGGGTCGCAACCACCATGTATATGGCGAAAAAGCCCGTCATAGTGATTCGCTTTTGCGGGTCGCGTTTCGGGATCAGCCTGTGCATATCCAGCTTTTCGCAGGCCGGCATGACACTGGCGACCGGCGATGGATCGTGGTGTCACTCGGTGGTCGCCATTGTTTTTGGATTGTACTGCGCTTACCATCAGGCACAGTGCAGTCATTTTGTCGTGCTACTATAAAAAAAAACATTTTAGTTAGTCCTCTTCTAGGCTTAAAGTTAAACTTATTGCATATTGTCCTTTAACGTAAAGTGATTCACAGTGAATTGTATTTAATTATTTTCTTTATTGAAGCATGTATTATAATTACTATTTAACTAATTTATTATAGTTAATTCAATTACAAAACCTGTGTGAATTTGTGGATAATATATAAAAACAACACAATCACCGTAATTATGTATTTCGCATAAGCAAAATGATAGTAGAAATGACTAATCATCGTTCAATATGGCAAATTCAAATTATATGCAAGTCATAACCAAGCCTTATCAAAATAACGTGTACATAATACCGCGATCTTCACGCAACTAAATATGTAGGGCGGAATATTTTAGTTTGTATAATGGTCACAAATAATTTGATTTAAAGCTGATCTTAGACATTTCCATTATCGCATTGTTCTTGGGAAATAAATTAACATAAATAATAGTTTAAAAAAACTATAGTGACAAAAAAATTATAATGACCTCCAGATATCCAGAGTAAAATACTGGTTTTTTTTTTTATATATATTAAATTTTATTTTCTGTTTTTAAGATGGATTTTTTATGAAAGCGTGTTTTTTTTTTGTTTTTTTAAACTATTATTTATTTTTCATTTTTTAGTTAAATTTTTTTAACTTTTTTTTTTCGGTTTATTGCATTGTCATCGACGTTTGACAGATGTGCAAATTTTGAATTAAATCTGATCGTTCAAAGTCGGACAACATCGAGTTCAAAGTGGTCGGTTACATACATACATACAGGTGAAGCTAATAAAAGCGTGATAAAAGGACGTAACTCTCTTCGTACAATCACTTCTAAACAAATTTTACATTACTAGCTGATACATGCCCACTTCGTTGGCACATGCACGTTGCCCACATGTATAAAAACTACTTTTTTTGACTTAAATATAAAAGTTAGACATATGCTGTCGCTGCCTTTTTTGTAGGCATTATCAAGCTCTACAACTCTTTTTTTTCGAACTGACTACGCTACGCAAGATCTTAACAGCTTCACCGGACTACTTCTAGAACCCAATCATATATCTCTCATCGTTAAGGTAGGTTTCGTAAGAACGTTTTCGTTCGACCGTTTTTTCTCCGACTTACTTTGCAAATCCGACTATAACAAAAAAGAATATTCATTTTTCGGGTTAATGTATAGGCAATGACATACATAATAACGTGGCTTTCTATTGGTAAAAGAAATTTCAAAATTGGTTTAGTAGTTCCTGAGATTACCCCCTATAACCTCACAAACTTTACCTCTTTATAATATTAGTATAAATAACATGCTATTTCCTAATGTTATTGGAACAGCGTATTAAAGTTTTATACGTAATTATTCCACCGATCATAAAGCGATGTACGCAATATAAGCAGAATGTAAATAAAATGTTTCAAATATTGCGGTTATTACCGTGCGCCATATTTTTTAATAGTTTTGGCTCGCGTTGTCAGCTTTCATTGCCTTTGCTTACCACATACGGCCACTTGCTCTATAAATTCCTGTGAAATATGAAATTACGTGCCTAATACCTACGTACTATAGGGATGTAGACATTATTTTGAAAGTACTTTGTATCTCTATAAGTTGTATCTATAATATGTCTATTATAAGTATAAAAATATTCAATAATTCTATTTTCATATTTATATTCTATTTTTATATTCTATTTTTAATAATGAAAAAATGTTTTAATTATTACTTTTTAATATACCTACCTACCTGGTACACACAGGAAGAGAGAAAAGTCCTAATGAACAAGGGCTTTGGGTCAGGGGAAGGTCGTGTGTCCTAACAATTCATGAACCCCAGGGATTGACCTGCAAATCGGTGTGATCCTGCAAAGAAAAAGCTATTGTAGTAATATGTAGACACACCAACACCTACTATACTAATGTGACCGACGACGTGATTGGTAGGGTCAGCCATAGGGCCGGGAGCGCTCCGGCACGAGATATTGTGGATTACATTTTTAAAATGACCATAAAAGAAGATCATGAAGCTGCTTGCTATAAAGGCTATAATCTCAATTACCCGTGATACTAATTAAAATAATAATAATAGTTAACTAACTGTATTGAAGCTGTACTATATTTAAAACGGGTTTGTAGTATGTATTAAACAGATGAAATTCCAAAAAAGGTTCGGACCAAGAGTCTACAGCGAAAAACAAATATACCAACTAAAACATTAATTTTGGTTAAGGCGCTGGATTGACGTCACAGCTTCCTTAACAATAAACACCATTTTTCTTCAGTTTAAATTGAGTAACGTGTAATTTACTTTATAATGCGATGTGTTTCGGAAGCTGTGGCGTCACGCGTTTTTCTTGTCTTTGACCGATGTTTTCACGTGACTTCAAAAATGAATTTATAATTCGTTTTTTTTTAATGATATTTTAAAGACATATTTAAAAGTTTTATTAATAATTTTGTAAATAATTTTTATATTCTGTAAGTCAAAGTTTTTTTTTATGTCAAAAGCAGGCAAACGAACAGGTGGGTCACCTGATGTTAAGTGATCACCTCCGTCCATAGACATTAGCAACACCAAGGGCGTCACAAGTGCGTTGATAGCTTGTATATGGGGGTGGGTCAGGGAAAGGAAAAAGGGGAAGGGAAAGGAGGAAAGGAGGTGGGCCTCCGGCGCTCTCACTGACCGAACGAAACGCAACAATGCATGCTTGCATACATACTATTTTGTCTATAGACAAATTTATTTATGCACGAATTGACTACATATTATTAAAATTATCATATACTGTAGAAATGTTAATTAACTTGGCCGCTATGACGACGACACAATGTCATGGTGGGGTAGGCAGTAAACCCCCCGTGGCACCGTGGATTCTCTCTCAAGCAAAGAACAGTCTCATTCATCTATAGTCCTGTCCAGTCCAGACGGCAAAGCTGGAGCACGACTCTGTCACAGAACAATAAAATATTATTGTTCGGTAGGTCACTATACACGTTCGTATGAACATTGAAATGGACACTATGTACAGATTTGTATATTCGTATATCTACAGTTTTAAAAAAGAGGTTGTATAAAAGCAACAGTCTTCCAACATCATGTAAACGGTAACTACGTCGTATCGTGATTTGTCATAGTACCTAAAGTTTTTTATGTTGGCTGCAGTGCAATGCGTATAATCTACATGCACCGATTGGTGGTGACACCATCCATACGCGCGATTAGCGATCAAAGATCCGTTAGTAAATTAGCCCAGACATATACGATGTTTCCGATAGTATTTTATATTGAAAATATCTTAGAAACCATAGTTTTTTAAATTTTGTGTTTAATTCTATGAATAGGCGAGTTATAACAAATATTACTTAGTGCTAACTACGCAAAAAAATACATTTCAGTGCAAAATTATATGTTTCCAGACGCAGTCACTCTTAATTTGACTGAGCCGATGGCCAGATCGATGGAGGTAATTTATTGCTAGGTGTCAGGGATCACTAAACAAGGCTATATCAGCTTAAGTAAAAGAATTTGAAGGTTAAGCATTTACTACATAGACCTAAGTGTACTTGTGATTACTACACATAAATAAACCTGTCTGTGTGTGTGTCTGTTTGTCTTTTATAGTCTTTGAAACGGCTGAACCGATTTTGACATGGAATGGGAAGGGGAGGTGGGCCTCCGGCGCCCTCGCTGACCGAACGAAACGCAATAATACAAGCACTATTACTTCACGTCGATTTTCTGTTGGGCGGGTGGTACTATCCCGGGCGAGCCGACCCATTCATGTAATAGCTTCGGCGTGGCTATACCACCTACAAACTAGTCAACCAATCATAATGAAAATTTGTATATGCTATGTGCATACGGAGCAGGACATCAGATACCTTTCATCTAAATAAATTACTGGTCTTAAGGAATATGTTCTAG
Organism: Antheraea pernyi; assembly: GCA_015888305.1. NCBI lineage: Eukaryota > Metazoa > Arthropoda > Insecta > Lepidoptera > Saturniidae > Antheraea > Antheraea pernyi. The sequence goes on from MU159628.1 coordinate 117,964, forward strand.
TTTACATTAACAGATGATGGCACGGCTTGTTCTAAGTCCGCCTGGCTAGCTACGACTCTCAAGTTGCAAAACTGCCACCAAGCACGTGTTGGTGTGTTCCGGCACCTGCGCTTGGGAGTCAGTCCCTCTAAGCTTAGCATGTTTACCATATTAGCCTACATCGTTATTTTACATCAGATAAGATTATGGTTATACGTTAAAACCTATAAAAAGAACCCGAAACCGCGAGCAAAAGCAAGTTGTTAACATTCATTACACCGGTCAACACGATTTCTGGGTCTAACTTCTACATGTTAAATTTTGGTTTTTCCTACGACAAAAATAAGGAAAAAAAAATTCCGATTAAAGTTTGCTTTTGTAGAAACTAGAACAATTTTTAAATTTTTCGGCAAAAATTATTGATTTTTATATTTTTTTCTACACTTCCACTGTAAATTATAATTAGAAAACATTTTTTTTTAGATACAAGAGTCTTTTTTATTCAAGATTTCTAGTCAAGATTTGTGATAAACAGTAATATATAGATGTAAAATAACAAGAAAATAATGTCTAAAAGTGAATATATTTCGTATTTCTTTTATGCTCGTATGAGCTCTCTCGTATTAAACCCCAAATGTAATCTTCCATCATATTCTCGTTGTACTGCCCTTGATATCGCCATTCAAAGTCCATCACATCTTGGTGAAAACGTTCTCCTTGTTCCTCGGAGTAGGCCCCCACGTAGTCTTTCAATTCGTTCAAATTTAGTAGTAATCTTTTGTTTATGAAATACATTAAATCATACTTATCATCGTAAATCAGACCAAAGCAAACTTTATGAACTAAATATGAATATTTAAGTGTTTTTCAATGTCTCGAATCAGAATTTATGCAAGAGAACAGAAACCCAAAAAATATTTTTTTTTGTTGACCTGTGTTATGTATTAACAAGAATTTGTAGTAATCCGTATTTATCTTTGGACAATGCTAAATGCAGTATATTTTAAGAAATAGTTTGGAAACGAAAATCAATTTTATTTAATTGACTTAGTTGTGTACGTTATAATGGTAATTTAAGAACATCAACGCCGACACTAACACCCATATATTCGGTCTAACTGCTCCGTTTTTAATGAAATGTCCATCCGCGTGATCTTTGATGTTTTAAATGCTAATGTTTACGAGAACTTCTCGCTTCCACACGAAGAAAACAAACATACCTAAGTTAGAGGGTTGTGTGAGGTGGAGGGCTTTCGGTTTTTTCTACGCAGTAACAAAAGCGCCGCCTAAAGAAGCAATTTGGTGTTTTTAAATTTAGAAACGCATTCTTTTTTCCTCAAACGTTCAGGTGGGAAAAAGGGGGTCCACTTGACGTGATCTTACTCATTTCCAATTTGTATTGTATAATAAGGCTTATATTTAAATAACATTATTAATTCTTGCTTGCTTGCTTGGGGTGTAAGGGGTTTGCTTTTGTAGAAAGTAGAACAATTTTTAAATTTTTCGGCAAAAATTATTGATTTTTATATTTTTTCTACACTTCCACTGTAAATTATAATTAGAAAACATTTTTTTTAGATACAAGAATCTTTTCTAGTCAAGATTTGTGATAAACAGTAATATATAGATGTAAAATAACAAGAAAATAATGTCTAAAAGTGAATATATTTCGTATTTCTTTTATGCTCGTATGAGCTCTCTCGTATTAAACCCCAAATGTAATCTTCCATCATATTCTCGTTGTACTGCCCTTGATATCGCCATTCAAAGTCCATCACATCTTGGTGAAAACGTTCTCCTTGTTCCTCGGAGTAGGCCCCCACGTAGTCTTTCAATTCGTTCAAATTTAGTAGTAATCTTTTGTTTATGAAATACATTAAATCATACTTATCATCGTAAATCAGACCAAAGCAAACTTTATGAACTAAATATGAATATTTAAGTGTTTTTCAATGTCTCGAATCAGAATTTATGCAAGAGAACAGAAACCCAAAAAATATTTTTTTTTGTTGACCTGTGTTATGTATTAACAAGAATTTGTAGTAATCCGTATTTTGTCATGCTCTGTATGCACATAGCGTATACAAATTTTCATTATGATTGGTTGAGTAATTTGCAGGTGGTAGAGCCACGCCGAAGCTAATACTGGTTTCAGCATGAATGGGTCGGCTTGCTCGGGGTACTGCCACCCTCTCACTACTCAACCAATCATAATGAAAATTTGTATACGCTATGTGCATACAGAGCATGACATAAGATACCTTTCATCTAAATAAATTACTGGTCTTGAGGAATATGTTTTAGTTTACATTAACAGATGATGGCACGGCTTGTTCTAAGTCCGCCTGGCTAGCTACGACTCTCAAGTTGCAAAACTGCCACCAAGCACGTGTTGGTGTGTTCCGGCACCTGCGCTTGGGAGTCAGTCCCTCTAAGCTTAGCATGTTTACCATATTAGCCTACATCGTTATTTTACATCAGATAAGATTATGGTTATACGTTAAAACCTATAAAAAGAACCCGAAACCGCGAGCAAAAGCAAGTTGTTAACATTCATTACACCGGTCAACACGATTTCTGGGTCTAACTTCTACATGTTAAATTTTGGTTTTTCCTACGACAAAAATAAGGAAAAAAAAATTCCGATTAAAGTTTGCTTTTGTAGAAAGTAGAACAATTTTTAAATTTTTCGGCAAAAATTATTGATTTTTATATTTTTTCTACACTTCCACTGTAAATTATAATTAGAAAACATTTTTTTTAGATACAAGAATCTTTTCTAGTCAAGATTTGTGATAAACAGTAATATATAGATGTAAAATAACAAGAAAATAATGTCTAAAAGTGAATATATTTCGTATTTCTTTTATGCTCGTATGAGCTCTCTCGTATTAAACCCCAAATGTAATCTTCCATCATATTCTCGTTGTACTGCCCTTGATATCGCCATTCAAAGTCCATCACATCTTGGTGAAAACGTTCTCCTTGTTCCTCGGAGTAGGCCCCCACGTAGTCTTTCAATTCGTTCAAATTTAGTAGTAATCTTTTGTTTATGAAATACATTAAATCATACTTATCATCGTAAATCAGACCAAAGCAAACTTTATGAACTAAATATGAATATTTAAGTGTTTTTCAATGTCTAGAATCAGAATTTAAGCAAGAGAACAGAAACCCAAAAAATATTTTTTTTTGTTGACCTGTGTTATGTATTAACAAGAACTTGTAGTAATCCGTATTTAGCTTTGGATAATGCTAAATGCAGTGTATTTTAATAAATAGTTTGGAAACGAAAATCAATTTTATTTAATTGACTTAGTTGTGTACGTTATACTGGTAATTTAAGAAGATCAACGCCGACACTAACACCCATATATTCGGTCTAACTGCTCCGTTTTTAATGAAATGTCCATCCGCGTGATCTTTGATGTTTTAAATGCTAATGTTTACGAGAACTTCTCGCTTCCACACGAAGAAAACAAACATACCTAAGTTAGAGGGTTGTGTGAGGTGGAGGGCTTTCGGTTTTTTCTACGCAGTAACAAAAGCGCCGCCTAAAGAAGCAATTTGGTGTTTTTAAATTTAGAAACGCATTCTTTTTTCCTCAAACGTTCAGGTGGGAAAAGGGGGGTCCACTTGACGTGATCTTACTCATTTCCAATTTGTATTGTATAATAAGGCTTATATTTAAATAACATTATTAATTCTTGCTTGCTTGCTTGGGGTGTAAGGGTGTAAGTGTCAAATAACATCTAAGACGAGACATTCAAGCCAGCCTCACCTGCACGAGGTGCACCCTGCTGAATAACGAACGAGGCAATGGCGAAAGCGGGGTGGTAGGGTTTTACAGCCTAACTGGGTCGCAACCACCATGTATACGGCGAAAAAGTCCGTCATAGTGATTCGTTTCTGCGGGTCGCGTTTCGGGATTTGCCTGTGCATATCCAGCTTTCGCAGGCCGGTATGGCAGCGGCGACCCGCGATGGGTAGTGTGTCACTCGGTGGTCGCCATTGTTTTAGGATTGTGTTTACCATCAGGCACCACAGTGCATTGTCATTTTGCCGTGATACAATAAAAAAAAATCTAATTCGAATAACAATAACTCCATTAATAAGATTTGTACTTAAATGATTATAAACAGTAATGATTATATTGTCAGATTTTTAAATGGATTAAGTATCTACTGCGAATTGTTTAATGAAGATGAATTGAGTTTGTCTGAGTTACCTTCAAATTGAATATCAGACCAAAGTTTTATGAATTTATAATTTAAAGCGTCTCTTATTGAAAAGTATCTGAAGTTGAAGTAATATGCTGAGAAAATATTATATTTTAAAACAGTACCCATTCTTCGTTTTTAGGAAAATTGATTTAGTGTTTTTTGGAAACTATGAATTTCATCTGGTTTTTTTTTCGTCGTTACTCTGAACCCTTATAGGAAAGCGTAATGCTACTATTATATTAAACTAAATAATCTTTTGAAAAGTAAATCGGTTCCGTAGATCAGCCTGAATAAAAAAATCAATGCCTTGTTAGCCGGCATTGTATTTAAATGTTACCACTTTCAGATGCCACTGTTACTTAGGTCTTTTTTAACAAAAATATTACAATTATTCTGCTAAATATCGTTTACAAAGTATGAATTATATTATAAAGCAAACAACAATAATCTACTTCTCTACGTTTTATAAATATTTATTAACGTTCTGGATTTTCAAATGTTTTCAAAGTTTTGCAACACAATACAAATTGTTATCTCCTATTTTACTACCCTTCGGACGTCGGCTGTATACATACAAATCCCACGTCAGCTATTGTTCCCTATTTAGCTGAGTGTTGACTTATTTGGGGGATTTTGGCCTTGTTTCAATCCTTTCCCTTTTCCTGTTATGGGGCTATTACATTTGGTTTAGGTGTCGGCTCGCACTGGGAATTCTTCCGAATTTGGCCGATGACTAAGGTGTCCGATAAAAGCTCTGTTCCGGATTTTATTTATGGTTTACCACAATCTACATAGTTTGTTTATGGGCTCTGATTATATTGTCTAACAGTATTAAATATATGCATGTATAATTTATTGTTTGAATTTTAGACTTGGTTTGGATTAATAATTATGCTTTCAAATGTATTAGGAATTCCTTTTTTTGGCATCAAATCTTCTAGATTACTGCTATTATTATCGAATAGGTAATAATATTACAAGTGACTTATGATATTACCAATGTTCTAACAAAATGGTGGCTCCCTTGTTAGAATTTTCCATTGAGTTTTTGTAGCACATCAGAATTCATTCAGAATAACCGAACGATATGACGTAAAATAACACCAACTAGTGGGCACCCAGTGGTCGACACTCGATCATAGTTCATTGATTTTTTTAAGTTTGAATTTTATTAGGGTTAGTATCATTGTTGAATATAGAATGAAAAAGGGTAATTGGAACGTACGAATAAAATAATACATACAGTCGAGCATAGCAACCTCCTTCACAACCTTTTTTGAAGTCCTTTATTGACAGATGTCAAAATGTCTTTTTTATTTACATGTGTGTATATGTTGTGTAAAATTGAATCATTAGTGTGAGTAATGCATATTTTAATTAATTTAATGTACTTCTAATGCATTTTATATAAAATAAATAGCTTTCTGCATTTCTCCTCCATATAAACTTTAACTATACCAAAATTTCACGTTCATCCATTCGCCTAATTAAAAAGGGATACAAAGTTTAGGCTTCACGTATTAATATATATGATATTACAAAATATAGACTCAAATAACACAAGATTATGAACAAAATATAATATTCACTACATAATAGACTAAAATCCCACCAAGAACTCCCTATTCCCATAATGTCTATTAATTAATTATTAAGTTCTATATATAAATAGGTGAAAATATAACAGCAATGTTACTTTTTCTCCTTCGTATTCACCCCCGATTTGCTTTCGTTTAGTTTATAACCAATAGCTTTAGTGTTATCAATAAAAATCTTTATATATAAATCTTTCGCTCCCGCACACCAGTTTAGGCCCCCTCGGCAGCAGCTCAAGTCTAGGTCCGTTCTCTCGGCGTGGAGCCTTTGAGTGCGCTGCTCACGCGATACAGTGACACAAAATCTTGCAATCTCGCAAATCTTGCAAAATCTAATCACATCACTGCGACAATATTAAATATATCTCCCCCACGCATACACGCTTACACATAAAAGTGAAAGGGTTTTGTTTTTTTTTCCTTATCAAACTGAAATAGTTTAGAAAATTATCCGATACGAAATATATATAAGAGTTGTTGTGGTATGTGTGCTTGGTACACATATATGTTTCAACAACTCGTATATGTATGAATAGTTACCTTAGCTTAAATTAGCTCAGATAGGTCGCGAATTGCATGAATCTGGCAACAGCCTAAGCCGAGTATAGTGCCGTGCACCCTTGAGCTAGTTGTCAAATAAAATCGGCCGAGTGCCTTAAGCGCTCGCCTTAGTAGTCCGGTGAAGCTGTTAAGACCTTGCTAGGTCAATAGCGTAGTCAGTACGAAAAAAAAAAATCAATAAACACACTTGAATACAGTTACTTGTTTGCCTTAACATTGACAATTCGAATCTTTTATTAACAAGCCTCGTTTTGTCATACTTAACGACCCTCTATATATATATATATATATATAGATATACCAAAACACATAAAACACAGTTTTCATGACTACTTGTGCCCCCGGCTCTGTTTATGTAAACAACTAAATAATTAATATAGGTATGTTTCCTTTTAAAGAGAATTGAGTAAACAATACATATTTTATCTATATAAATAAAATTGCAGTGTCTGTGTGTAATGACAAAATAGAAGCTTTTTACTAAAGAGATATGAAAATGTATGCGACACTTGTAACAAAACAATTTTAGCATTTTTTGTCTCTTTGTGTGTTTGTTTCAGCTGATCTCCAAAACGGTTGGACCGATTTTGATGGGACTTTAACTGGTACTTAACTGATCATTAAGGATTTCTTTAAAAAATAGGGATTGGCGCTAAAAGTGTCCCATGCGCACTAAACAATATTTTTTTAGCTGAATTCCTTGCTAGGTCAATAGCGTAGTCAGTACGAAAAAAAATAATTCAATAAACACACTTGACTTGTATATATATTCATTTGTATGGAGCTTAAATACTTATGGCTTTGAATAGCCCAAGGGTTAAATAGAAAAGTAAGATGTTATGGTGTTGTCGAGTATTTATTAGTGACCAGTGTTCGTTCAGCAGTCAAAATTCGGCTATAATAAGGTGTTAATGACTACGTCCGGTACCCTATATAGGTAAATAAAATCACATAGGTTGGACCATTGCGTGTGCATCACGCATAAATAATAAAATTTATCAGTTGTAATAAAGTTTTCACTGCACAAGTAATATTAAATAAACATCTAACTCTTCCCACTTCTTCACTCAAGCAAAGTACAAAACGACTACTAAAGCGTTTTTTATAAACAAAAACGTTACATTATATATTTTATATCTTCATATTGTTTACTGGGTATTTTGTGTAAACAATAGTTATTACCTAAACAATATGATTATCTAATCAAAATTGAATAACGTAAAGGTCGCATATATTTATATATTGCACTTAACATTCTCAGTTAACTCTTTTTTAACTTATTTAACTCCTAGGCTATTTTTTAAGACGATTATCCCAATCAGGATTAAATTTCAAATATTTTGCCATTTAAAAAAAATATAATATTTAATTACATAATATGTTATTATTAAAATTTTTCAAATTTTGTAATAACGACGGTATGTATTCTTATTAAGGGTTATGCTGCAAACTGACTGGTGACCAGTGCATCAGAAGGTATATATATATTTATTTGTATGGAGCTTAAACACTTATGGCTTTGAATAGTCCAAGGGTTAAATAGAAAAGTAAGATGTTATGGTGTTGTCGATTATTTATTAGTGACCAGTGTTCGTCCAGCAGTCAAAATTCGGCTATAATAAGGTGTTAATGACTACGTCCGGTACCGCTATGACACACCCGAGTGGCGAGACTACAACACCACTCGGGGAACCACTATTGACCTGCGATACCGCGCTATTGACTTTATCGGGGGTGTTACTAATGACCTCGAACGCTATTGGTTGAAGTTATCGGCTGTTCATTATTCACTCCGGTGTGAGTCTACATTGGTGGGAGTTCGGCATATAAAGGGCAAGATGTCGCTGATTTGCACGGACTCCTATGTGGAAATTATTGTAAGGTGAAGCTCTGCCCGGATAAATAGTCACAGTACCTTCAGAGTGTTTATTGGTTTTTCTGACTGACTGACTGAATGGCTGATTATACGTATTGTGTAACAAAGGGCTAAAACTTACTCTTTTATCTTATATGATATTGTTATCTGTATTTTATAAATAGGTGATTGTAGACGTAAGTAGACATTTACAAGTAAAGTCGTCGTTATCGTGGATAGTAAAAAAAATACAGAAAATCGGCTAAGAAACAGAGGAAGATTTTTTTTTTTTTTGAACCGACTACGCTATTGACCATGCAAGGTCTTAACAGCTTCACCGGACTACTAAGGCGGGCGCTTAAGGCACTCAGCCTGTTAATGACTACGTCCGGTACCGCTATGACACACCTGAGAGGCGAAACTACAAGGCCACCCGGGGAACCACTATTGACCTGCGATACCGCGCTATTGACTTTATCGGGGGTGTTACTAATGACCTCGAGCGCTATTGGTTGAAGTTATCGGCTGTTCATTATTCACCCCGGTGTGAGACCACATTGGTGTGAGTTCGGCATATAAAGGGCAAGATGTCGCTGATCTGCACGGACTCCTATGTGGAAATTATTGTAAGGTGAAGCTCTGCCCGGATAAATAGTCACAGTACCTTCAGAGTGTTTATTGGTTTTTCTGACTGACTGAATGGCTGATTATACGTATTGTGTAACAAAGGGCTAAAACTTACTCTTTTATCTTATATGATATTGTTATCTGTATTTTATAAATAGGGGATTGTAGACATTTACAAGTAAAGTCGTTGTTATCGTCGATAGTAAAAAAAATACAGAAAATCGGATAAGAAACAGAGGATGGAGATATTCTTAACCATTTCCTCACTACCAATGTATATAACATACCTAATATATAAAAATCTCGTATCACGGTGGTTGTGGTCGAACTCCTCCGCAACACGTGACCGATTTTTATGAAATTTTAAATGTATATTTGGTAGGTACGAGAATAGGTCGCAAAGTATATTGTATAGCTATAGGTGATTAGTGCGTCTCTGCGTCTCTATTCAGTTTTTTTTGTCTATTTTTTTTTTTATTTATCATCAAAAAATACATATAACACCAAATTTTCACCTTCCTAACCCAACCTTCCCATTTTTTATGCGCGATTTTTGTATGAACAATATCCAATTGATTCGTCGTTCGATTTTCGTACAAAACGAAATTATTGGTGTTACTGAATGACAGATGGCGCTATGTCCACCTCATCGAAATTTCTTCCACACATGGGTAAGTCATTCACTAAACAAACAAGGTATGTGTTTGCGTGAGTCCCTGAATTATTTGGTTTCATAATTGGAAACGGCGGTGGGAGTCGCTGTAATCGGGTTCTAGGTTTTTGAAGAATTTTCGAATTTGGAAATATATTTGCAACCGGTAGTTAACTGATTTCATGCAGGCAAAGTTGCGCGGCCTAGCTAGTGATATTGTAATATAATATTTTTATTCCAAAGAAACTTCCACACTTATTGAGTAAAATATTACGTCAGAATATACTGCCAGTCTTTTTAATTTCACCCTTAGAACTGGTTTCATCTATGACATAATATAGTAAAATATATACAGAGTCCAGCCATATAATTATCTTCATCCATGTAATACATTTTGAGTTATAAGCACACTAACGGACAAACAATAAGAGAGACCTCTTTTATAATATGTAAAAAGATAAACAATAAGGAAGTCTATAGTAACCGACGTAAACACGATTCGATTTAATCTTAAAGAATTATGTTGGGCTGTAATACACTACGCACGAAGTCATTTATACTTGTAAGGACTTTGTAAATTTGTCGCTTAGTTGTAGATACATCTGTATAGATAGAGGTATGTTATGTAATGGCTAGAGATAATACTGTCGCCGTAAGCGAAAGGGAGAATATAACTAAAAAATGTATAGGAGATAAGTCGAAAAGCCTGTAGCGAGTTTTTAGCGAAAAACATGTAATTGAAGGTGGTATTACTAGCTGTAGCTATTACTAGTTGTTTCAAGCAGAGCCACGCTGTAGCTTTACTAGTTTGAAGGTGGCAGAGCCACGCAGTAGCTATTCCTAGTTTCAGCATGAATGGGTCGGCTCACCCTCTCACAGAACACCGACGTGAAGTAACAGTGCTTGCATTGTTGCATTCCGTTCGGTTAGTGAGAGCGCCGGAGGCCCACTTCCTTTTCCCCTGTCCCTTCCCTTTTCTCCTCCCCCCCCCCATACATTCGTTTGCCTCCATTTGACATTTAAAAAAAAACTTGTTTTTTAGAAAAGAATATCGTCGGTGAAGAAAACAATATTACTAAATCCCCTTTTTTGATTGCGAATGTGTATAAGACTTAATATTTCAACAACGATAGAAGTGCCTCCCTTTCTTTGAACAGCAGAATAGAAGATGGCGTTATATGAAAAAACATTTGAATTGTCCCTCCGGAATAATTATAGATAATTATAGCTGTGTCGTGTCGTATGATGTTGTCGGAAGTCGACACATACGGATGCAATGTTTACGCTAGCTAACCGCAACGCTGCGCACGCGTTCTGTGCTTCTGTTATTATTATATATTTTTATACCAATAGTGATGCACCGCTTCTGTTTGTCCCATTCGGTTTTTCGTTATAATTTGTTAGCACAATTAGACGAATACTTTATTTCTTTTAGTGTCACAGATGTTACGACACTGCGTTTTTTTTTATGTCATTGGTGACAAACGAACAAGTGGGTCACCGGATGTTAAGTGATCACCACCGTCCATGGACACTAACAACACCAGATAAGTCGCAAGTGCGTTGCCACCATTTGGAGGAAGGGTTAGGGGCGGGAGAGGAGAGAGGAGAGGGAAGGGGAGGTGGGTCTCCGCCGCTCTCACTTACCGAACGAAACGCAAATATACAAGCACTGTTACTTCACGTCGGTATTCTGTGAGAGGGTGGTACTACCCCGGACGAGCCGACCCATTCATGCTGACACCAGTAATAGTTCCAGTGTGGCTCTACCACCATTAGAGTTCTTCTTCTTCGTGTTCCGCTTTACTCTACTTTTTCACATTAAAGTGTACTTGTTTTTGGTTTATTTAAAAATATCGATGAAATGTAGTTACGATAGTCGATATAATACTTGTATCCGACAATTATGTCTGAACGGAAGGCGACCATCATAACGCGCTGATGCATGTCACTTGCCAGGATCAAGCATTGTATATTTAGTAAGCAAGCAGAATGATAGGCAGTCCTTATCGAATTGGATCATTACTATCATGTAAATTATATGCAGGAAATCTCTTTTAGTTTGTCGTGTTTTGGCATCATATAACCTGTATTAAGCTTCTGAGCGGCTAGCAGGTGGGCGTGACAGCGATAACTATCAATGGATCCTAAGATTTTAATCGACGTTATTTTTCGACTACATTTTGCTTACTCCATCATGTACAGTTGTAATGTTCTGCTAAAATAAAATAAAACTATTGTAGGCACACCTAGCGCAATCTTGGATAATTTTACAGTTTCGAATAGAACATTCGATAACTTGAATACGACTTAATTACGAACAGCGTCGAAAAGTACCGAATTTTCGTATGTTTTTCTAATAAACACGCTTCGTCAAAATTCCAATAAGGTAATGGATATGTAATATTACTTCAAGAAGGTTTGTTAAAGATATGACGTAACTTTTAGAACAAGAATCTAGAATTTTTACGAAGGTTACATTTAATATTCACGTGAACGAGTTTGAACGTAGCCCATCACTAAATCGGACCACTTGTAAGGTACACGAGAGTATTTTTTTGACTTTGAAAAGACCACCCGAATCCGAAGTATGTGCATTGTGGACTAATAATTTACTTACAGTGGTTAATGTTTATTTTAAAATGTTTAGTTATTGCGCCACAAAGACTGATTCACATCTGGATACTCTCATGATGTTCTGCGTACGGATGAGGTACCTACGCAGTTGTACGAGCTGTTGGATTAATGTTCTTATAAACTTTAACGATCGTAAAATATCCCTTGTTAAAAAAATAATTTCAAGTGGTGTAAATTGCTATTGTAAATTTATTGCGATACTTGGAACGGTTGGAACACTTGAAAAAATATTTCTTCTTAAACTAGCTACTTACACGTACCTAAACAAAATAAATGAGTCATGAATATATACATATTTGAAATCTATAATTGTTAAATTAACGCGAATTCTAAATCTTCGTCTACTATATCATCTTCGTTGATGTTAACAGAATTGTTAACAGACTAACTGATATTTGCAATTTTGTACTCACTAACAGTTATGTTGATTTATAGGAACCATATGATTTATGTAGATTTTTTTAAAATTGTAATATTTTTGTTTGGCATTTATACCTTTTAATGATTTTAATTTATGTCTATTGAATTTTATTATTAATATTTAGTCCTCACAGAAAAGCCAAACGATATGTAACCTAATTAATAATGTACTCTACTCATCTAAACTCCTCATTTTGTCTATAAAAGTTTCGCACAGATAATTCAGTTTATTTGTGCGTGCAGATTATGGTTTATGATTTGTAATCTCACTCTAATTCCTTATATTATTTATAAATGAATACATATGTTTTATGCTACAGCCAAAGCTTAACCTGTTAATTCTAATTTATGCTATAGTAACTTCCCGACCCGGCTTCACACGGATGTATAATGAAAAATGTTAAAATGGAATGTTTAGAAAGGAACTAAATAACTAAATTGTCTAATTGTTATTGTCCGTATACTCATTATATTACATTATTTATTTCTTTTAATTTTTCCATTTGATCATATAAAATTCTGCTTGAAATCTCAAGTTGCTCTCGGATGTAATGTTTTTGTTTTTGTTTCCAGCCTCCATCATATATGACAGCTAACAATTATTACAATGTCTATTAATGATTGGCTACTATATTCCAAATTTTGTTTGAGTTTGTTTACTGAATTAATTTTCTTAATGTATAATATTAAGTAAACTCAGTGAATATCTTAATTCATTTTGTAACTCTGTTTGCTCATTGTCAGACTAAGCATGCAGTCTACACCTCTAATTACGATGACACTTACCGTTACAAATTGTGCGTGTATTATTTTAATAATGATCAGTGTACATTGTGTTGGTGTTCAATAAATAAATAAAATAAAATAAAAAAATGATACTAATAATCTTCACAATACGACCAAGCAATGAAATAAAATAGCAACTGAACAAACACTCGGCAATTGATTTTTACCGCGTGGAATATAGTTACTTTGGGCTAATACTAACACGCAACGGAAACAATTAAAAGGAAAAAATAGGACCTCGATTTTGAAAAATTGTTAATTAGTGCTCCTGTCCTATTCGTCTTAGCGTGATGATATTTAGCGTATAGACTTCATCTATAAATGAGCTATCTAAAACTGAAAGAATTTTTCAAATGGGACCAGTAGTTCCTGAGATTAGCGCGTTCAACCATACAGACACTTGTAGGTGGTAGAGCCACGCTGAAGCTATTACTGGTTTCAGCATGAATGGGTCGGCTCGACCGGGGTAGTACCACCCTCTCAGAGAAAACTAACGTGAAGTAACAGTGCTTGCATTGTTGCGTTTCGTTCGGTCAGTGAGAGCGCTGGAGACCCACTTCCTCTTCCCGCCCCTCTCCTCTCTCTTTTTCCACAAACACAGGATGGCAACACACTTGCGACAGTGTCTATGGACGGTGGTGATCACTTAACATCAGGTGACCCACCTGTTCGTTTGCCTCCTATAATATAAAAAAAAAAACAAACTCTTCAGCTTTATATATTACTATAGCTAATATAGTAGATATAAAAGTATAGATAATATACGAATCAATAGTTAATGTTGGCTAAAAAGGGAACCAATTTGTAAAGTCTTGAGCAAACTAATTACAAATCTTATTGAGTTTAGTGAGTATTGAGTATTTGACCCTTGGGAAGCTTTTGTCAAACTACTTGACTGGTATTCTGGTTAAATTTATTACGTGGAATATTGAATGTTCTTAGTGAACAATGCTTTATAAATATATTCTTAATAACGATACCCACTGATCTGTATAAGAATATACCCTATCTTTGTTAGTACTTTGGTATATTTTTTCAGACGAGTAATGATTTCATAGAAAACGTATTCTTGGCTTTACCGTATTTTTATACGAGTTGAATAAAAGGTTTCTTATAAATCGTCCAAATTAAAAGCAGTCGGTAGCTCTTAGTATTACGCAATATACTTTAAAATAATTAATGTAAATGATCTGGTTTCATAGTAAATATTTAGTAGGTTTTCGTTATAACATCGATTTTGTTAATCTCATAGTAAATGTTGAGCTAATGCAGTGAGTGTGGCATTGGTTTTATAGAGTTGATTATTTATTAAAGCTATTTTTACTTGGTTTTCATGTGCCTCATGTTTTGAATTTTAAATAACACGCTGGTTTCGATATGAATCAGATAATCTCTTTATTACTGAAAACAATTAAAACCTATAAAAAACAAGACTGACGTATGCTTACCAAAAAGTTACAAACTAAATAGGACGGGAACATATAAAAGCTGTTAGCGACTGAACTAGGCATTTCATTAATAACTGCTATTTTTCATACGAAATGAGAAATAATTTGTTACGAGACAAATTATCTATGTAGGGCGCATTGAATGATAAACTGGATTGAGTAGATAAAACTATTTATTTCTTGAATCACAATTACAACGTACTCGTATAACGTATGCACACCTTGACACATTACTACTGAACAGGAAGGCAGTGTTACCACTTATCTAACAATAAGTTACTGTATTATATTGCCATATCCTAACATAATAATTACAAATTTGTATAATAGCTTTTGTATCATATGAAAAATAATTTATCATTATGGTATGAATCCAAAATGACTATATTTCAATTCAAATTATTCATTCTTACGTTATTTGGTAGGCAGGAGATTTTGGCGTATTTAATGATTCTTGTATTTATACAAGATATAATAAGATAAGTTTAAAAAGGTTGTTCGTGGAAAAGCTTGATAGTGTAGTAGGCAATAATATGACAGTATTTTGTTATATATAGGCTGTTTTCATTTATCATCTGTGAAATAGGAGTAAAACAATTTTACTATTGCACAATTACGCTAAAATAGCTGTGATTTCCTAGCACATTAGCAACTAAAATTCTTTGATCTTTACCTTAAAAAACCGACACTTAATGGAATGCCGATAAACGCAGACGTTCAAGGTTTAATGCCAAGTTTCTAAGGTATTTTAATTGTAGTTTATCTGTTCAATAGCGTTATCGGTTCGATAACTTGTCAAATTGCATTTCTGAACACACAATCAGATGATAAATATCATTAAAAATCAACGGGCCATGTGACGTTTATCTTATGGATAACTTTGTTGAGTCAATAACTATTGGTAGTTTAACCGAGTATCTCAGAAACCGGGCATAAGACACACAAATTTCCCTTTACAATTTAGATCAAAGTATGAACACTATAATAATACAATACATATTACTTAGCACATTTATAGATACTAGTGATCGACATTCAACTATAGGTCTTTGATTTTTTAAAGTTTGAACTTTATTAGGGTTATTTTTTCAACTTAGGTACTTTTATAATCAAAGGTTTTCACCATGGCTACTCAGTTATTTGCCACTTTTTTTTAATTATATAAGCATAAAGAAAACCTATGTCTAAATGAAATAATAATTATAAATTTGAAACAAAAAACAGGCGGTTACATAAGATGGTAAAACTCTCAAAATTTAAGTAAATATAACTTTACGAAAATAACTCACTCAACTCATGATACAATTCTCAATTAATTTTACACGATACCATGAGTGGTGGCATTTCTGAGATATTGAATTAAATGAAGTCTGTACATTATGAGGAATAGTTATATGCCCAGTAACATCGCTTAGAAAAGTAATGGATACACAATAGAATCAAATGATGAATCTAACTTAAAGATATTTTTAATACTACCAATAACTTTTGAAAAGAATCCATTTTTGTTCCAAATTCATCACCAACTGTACCTAATATATTGCTACATCAGGTTGAACTGCATCATCGTAACCGCGGTTAAGCCAGGGATTACTTTCATGAGCAAACAAATTTTGTTATTATAAAGTATTTTTTGGCTCTTTTTATTGAATCATCATTTAAAGTGAGTTCACCATAAAAATAACCTATGAAATTGCACTTTTGTATTAAAAAATTTAAACGAATTTTTTTTCATGTATTTTTTATTTGTATTAATCGAAGTAATCACCCGTGCAATCAATGCATCTTTGCCAACGCAGTGGCAGTTTATTGATGCCCTTCTTAAAGAAATCAGCTGGACGGGAGGCAACAAATTTTTCCAAAGGCATTTTTTTACTGTCGCTCGGGTATTGAATTTTTTTCCCGCCAAGGAGTTATCCAAATTCTGGAAAAAGTAGTAGTCTGTAGGCGCAAGGTCTGGTGAGTAGGGCGGATGACGGAGAACTTCCAACCCCAGTTCTTGCAACTTGGAGACCGTCTGCTGTGCAGTATGAGGTCGCGCGTTGTCGTGCAGGAGCAGCGGAGACGAGCGATTGACCAATGCTGGTTGGAGATGTGCCAGCTTCTCCATCATTGTGTTCAGTTCTTCACAGTACACATCTGCAGTAATGCTCACCCCGTTTGGTAAGAAGCTGTGATGAATCACACCGGCGCTAGACCACCAAACAGTGACCATCACTTTTCTAGGGGTAAGTTTTCGTTTAGGGCATTGTTTAGGTGCTGAACCAGGATCCAACCAACTTGCTGAGCGCTTGCGATTATCAAACAGAATCTATTTTTCATCGCAGGTAACAATGAGCTTCATAATTCCTTCATTTGTAAGCATAGAATTATGAAACCGCTTACAGTTACAACTTACCTTACTTAAGTTATCTACGCGCGGGTTTGTTACTCTATGTTTGTGAGTCTGTTCAGCAGTGCAAGGTACGTCTCGACGCGTACTTCGCACTGGCGATTATTGAGTTCGTGGGGCACCCATTTGTCAAGCTTTTTTACCTTGCCAATTTGACGCAAATGGACCAATATTGTTTTGACGCTAACGTCGAAAGCTGCTGCTAATTCAGCCGTAGATTGTGTATCATCAGCTTCCACAATCGCCTTTAATTCGTCATTGTCGACCAAAGTCTTCGGACGACCGCGAGGTTCATTTTTCAGGTCGAAATTCCCAGAACGGAAGCGAGCAAACCAATAACAGGTGGTGCGTTGGTTTGTAGTGTTAGCTCCGTAAACGTCGTTGATGTTGCGTGCCGCTTGTGCCGCGTTGCTGCCACGACGGTACTCATATTCCATAATTACTCGAATTTTTAACGTATCCATGATGACAAAAAAGATTGAAATGCGATGAAAATGTAACACTAATCAATAAACAAATGACTACTTTTGGAAAAAGAATTCCATGTTTTTAAAATAAAATTAATTTGAAATTAGAATTCTTAGCCAAACAAAAATTATTTTGATTTGAAATGGCCAGTACTGCAGAACGGCAATTTCATGGGTAAAGACCTATTATTAATGTATGTATGTATGTATGTATGTGGTATAGGTATTCACATAAGAAATATTAGGAGAATTATCTCATGTAACTCATTACGTTATTATACTAAAATTAGTTTAACTAGTTTAAGTCTTTCTTGTATGTGATATCGTTCACATTGGAAGCATCCAAGTTCATGTCTGATGAATGCATCGTCTCGCGACCCTGCGGTCATACGTCATCAGTCACAACTAACACCCGCTTAGTTCGTCGTACGACATAAAAATTCTCCCCCAAACGTACTACTTGATTAATGTTTGGAAAAAAACCCAATTAAGCGTACACCCGAACATTTTATTTAAGTTTACCCGTATAGTAGCAGCTGGTCTGACCATCGTCAATTTTACTCTATAATCGAAGGGTAAGAATGTATGGACACGTTACAATCTTTGATATATGATTATTCTTCTAATATTTTTATATTACTCATACATTAAAGGTATTCATAATTGTAGTAGTAGTCCGGTGAAGCTGTTAAGACCTTGTTAGGTCTATAGCGTAGTCAGTTCGAAAAAAAAATAGTATCCAATTATAGGTTAGAAGGTTAATTGTTAATGATCGTAGGAAATAACAAACATGCGTCATTGGAGGATAAAAAAATTTATCATTTCTCAAACTGATATTCTACTGCCTGTTGTGTGAGTGAAACCCGGTAACGTTAAATTGAATTAAATTTTCTGTCTGTTTGGCACTAAATAGATACATTAGATCAGTGTTTTTCAACCTTTTTCATGTCACGGCTTCTTAGTCTATGTGTATATAGAAAGAGATAATCTCTGTGGCACTCACAACACAGTACCTATTCCCTTTTGGTAATTTATCTATGTTGACATGTTGCTTTTTTTTCAAACTGTCTACGCTATTGACCCAGCAAGGTCTTAACAGGATTCGGATAAATACATAAGATATCTCATAAGTTAATTTTAAATGTTTTGTTAATTTGGTACAAATGTGTAAAATATGGAAAAGATCTCATAAGTTATTTTTATTTTATTTGATGCAAATGATTATGTCCTTTAGTTAACTTTTTCTTAATAAATCTTTTAAAACTTTATTGTTTCTTTTTCCTGCATCAGCTTCCCAACTTTTTGCAACTCCGCTATAAACTCGCGACCCACACGTTGACAAACACTGTATTAGATAGATAAAGTATTAGATTGAATTATCAAACGTCCTGGCATAACTTGCATTCACGTTTCAGTTATATAATATATAATTTGGTACAAATGTGTAAAATATGGAAGAGATCTCATAAGTTATTTTTATTTTATTTGATGCAAATGATTATGTCCTTTAGTTAACTTTTTCTTATTAAATCTTTTAAAACTTTATTGTATTTTTTACTGCATCAGCTTTCCCAACTTTTTGCAACTCTGCTATAAACTCGCGACCCACACGTTGACAAACACTGTATTAGATAGATAAAGTATTAGATTGAATTACCAAACGTCCTGG
Organism: Antheraea pernyi; assembly: GCA_015888305.1. Lineage (NCBI taxonomy): Eukaryota > Metazoa > Arthropoda > Insecta > Lepidoptera > Saturniidae > Antheraea > Antheraea pernyi. Next base: position 137,275 of record MU159628.1, read on the forward strand.
CATAACTTGCATTCACGTTTCAGTTATATAATATATAATTTGGTACAAATGTGTAAAATATGGAAGAGATCTCATAAGTTATTTTTATTTTATTTGATGCAAATGATTATGTCCTTTAGTTAACTTTTTCTTATTAAATCTTTTAAAACTTTATTGTATTTTTTACTGCATCAGCTTTCCCAACTTTTTGCAACTCCGCTATAAACTCGCGACCCACACGTTGACAAACACTGTATTAGATAGATAAAGTATTAGATTGAATTACCAAACGTCCTGGCATAACTTGCATTCACGTTTCAGTTATATAATATATAATTTGGTACAAATGTGTAAAATATGGAAGAGATCACATAAGTTATTTTTATTTTATTTGATGCAAATGATTATGTCCTTTAGTTAACTTTTTCTTATTAAATCTTTTAAAACTTTATTGTATTTTTTACTGCATCAGCTTTCCCAACTTTTTGCAACTCCGCTATAAACTCGCGACCCACACGTTGACAAACACTGTATTAGATAGATAAAGTATTAGATTGAATTACCAAACGTCCTGGCATAACTTGCATTCACGTTTCAGTTATATAATATATAATTTGGTACAAATGTGTAAAATATGGAAGAGATCACATAAGTTATTTTTATTTTATTTGATGCAAATGATTATGTCCTTTAGTTAACTTTTTCTTATTAAATCTTTTAAAACTTTATTGTATTTTTTACTGCATCAGCTTTCCCAACTTTTTGCAACTCCGCTATAAACTCGCGACCCACACGTTGACAAACACTGTATTAGATAGATAAAGTATTAGATTGAATTACCAAACGTCCTGGCATAACTTGCATTCACGTTTCAGTTATATAATATATAATTTGGTACAAATGTGTAAAATATGGAAGAGATCACATAAGTTATTTTTATTTTATTTGATGCAAATGATTATGTCCTTTAGTTAACTTTTTCTTATTAAATCTTTTAAAACTTTATTGTATTTTTTACTGCATCAGCTTTCCCAACTTTTTGCAACTCCGCTATAAACTCGCGACCCACACGTTGACAAACACTGTATTAGATAGATAAAGTATTAGATTGAATTACCAAACGTCCTGGCATAACTTGCATTCACGTTTCAGTTATATAATATATAATTTGGTACAAATGTGTAAAATATGGAAGAGATCACATAAGTTATTTTTATTTTATTTGATGCAAATGATTATGTCCTTTAGTTAACATTTTCTTATTAAATCTTTTAAAACTTTATTGTATTTTTTACTGCATCAGCTTTCCTAATAATGAACTGATTGTATTGCGTCTTCCTACATTTATGCATATATCTAACGACTTTACATGAGTGACAGTTTTACCTTTCTAGGCCTAACGTATTAGTGCCATAATTTAGCAATAATAAGTCGTTAGATATATGCATAAATGTAGGAAGACGCAATACAATCAGTTCATTATTAAATCATGTTATATTCCTTCACTGACCTGAGTTTTTGTATGTGGTAGAGCCACGATTAAGCTATTATTGGTTTCAGCATGAATGGGTCGACTCGCCCGGGGTAGTACCACCCTCTCACAGAAAATCGACGTGAAGTTATAGTAGTTGCATTGTTGCGTTTCGTTTGGTCAGTGAGAGTGCCCAACTCCCTCCCCTACTTCCCGCTTACTTGGAAATATTTATCATTTTCTAAAATTTTTAAACTGTGTTTTATAAAAAAATAAGTAATTAAATTTCATAAGAATTGTTATGCATTTATTTTGTAATGATTGTTATATCTTTATATATTATTATCTATATATAAACTATAAAATTGTGTAGATATTGGAAAAAATTGTGTATACATTATCTGAGATAGCTTCGAGAATACGGTTTAGTACATAACGAGTATCTTATAAGATGGTATAAAGTGATAATTGTTTCCATATGTTTGTTACTGTTTAATAAATGTAAGGGTAATCTTTTTACGGGGAAGATATTTTATATATTAATTTTTAAGGCGAAGTTGTTGCATATGTAGGTTGATATAGATAAATCAGTCGTTATCTGAATCGTGTGTTATTGACATCACAACACGTATGTAGACCTTTTATGATAATAGCTCGCTTATGCATGTCGTGTTCCGGAATCAGCAACTGAATTCCCACTAACCAAGTGGGGTTGTACGAGTCTGTACCCGACAGAACCCTTACCATCACGCATTTAACGTCAGGTGAGATTATGGTGAAACGCTAAAACTAAGCTATAAAAAATGGCGATAAACTCGTCATGGTGATTCTCTTTTGCTTTGTCATGTATCGGGAGCAACAAGCTTATATCTGCAGAGTGATTTGCAAACCGGCAAGATAGTCATGACTGACGCTTGATTTCAGATTTCCCGTGGCCCGATCAGATCAGGTAAAATGACATCACTATGACGTCACGTATAAGAATAAAAAAACATGTGTGTAGTTCACACGCGGTAGAAGTAAACCTTTCAAAAAGACTGTACTCCAATACTCGAAGGCAAGCGAGACACTGCTCGCATTCATTCCGACACAGTGCTTAATCCCACTACTTTTATTTACAGAATTTGCGGATCAGAATGTTAAAAACCTCCTAAAGGAAGTTTCACTTCAAAATGAAATAAAAATAATATCGTGACTTAGAAATTTTTAAGTTTACATCCCTAATTATGGTATTGAAACTCGAATCCTTCAAAACAATGCGATTACATAAAACTTGGTAACAAAAAGCAATGTAATTTTATATAAGCGATAAAGCTATACATTGATGGGGAAATGACAATACCGATACGGCGAGGTAATTACACTCCTATTAGTTTACCGAAGTCAGTGATACCGGTAATCGATAACCTGCCTAATAATAAATTCAATTATTCACATCGGTTCCCCATTACATTCGTCAGTGAGATATTGAATTACTATGATTATTTCCCAAATGGAAATTGGATGATATTAAGTGTGTTGTTGATCTATTGTAAGGGTTAATGTCGGAAATGTTAGATTATTTATCGGTTTTCTATTAAGGATCTGACAATTTTAAGTTTTTTGTGATGACTTGCGATGATGTCTTGATTTACTATATACGGAATATTCTTATAGGAGCTGTTCCTTCACAAATTAATATTTACCTATGAAATTGCCGTTTTGTATGAAAAAAATGAAAAGATTTTTTTTCATGTATTTTTTATTTGTATTAATCGAAGTAATCACTCATGCAATCAATGCATGCCAACGCAGTGGCAGTTTATTGATGTCCTTCTTAAAGAAATCAGCTGGACGAGAGGCAACAAATTCTTCAAAGGCATTTTGTACTGCCTCTCGGGTATTGAATTTTTTTCCCGCCAAGGAGTTATCCAAATTCTGGAAAAAGTAGTAGTCTGTAGGCGCAAGGTCTGGTGAGTAGGGCGGATGACGGAGAACTTCCAACCCCAGTTCTTGCAACTTGGAGACCGTCTGCTGTGCAGTATGAGGTCGCGCGTTGTCGTGCAGGAGCAGCGGAGACGAGCGATTGACCAATGCTGGTTGGAGATGTGCCAGCTTCTCCATCATTGTGTTCAGTTCTTCACAGTACACATCTGCAGTAATGCTCACCCCGTTTGGTAAGAAGCTGTGATGAATCACACCGGCGCTAGACCACCAAACAGTGACCATCACTTTTCTAGGGGTAAGTTTTCGTTTAGGGCATTGTTTAGGTGCTGAACCAGGATCCAACCAACTTGCTGAGCGCTTGCGGTTATCAAACAGAATCCATTTTTCATCGCAGGTAACAATGCGGTTCAAAATTCCTTCATTTGTGTGTCTGTTGAGCAGTGCAAGGCACGTCTCGACGCGTACTTCGCGCTGGCGATCATTGAGTTCGTGGGGCACCCATTTGTCAAGCTTTTTTACCTTGCCAATTTGACGCAAATGGACCAATATTGTTTTGACGCTAACGTCGAAAGCTGCTGCTAATTCAGCCGTAGATTGTGTATCATCAGCTTCCACAATCGCCTTTAATTCGTCATTGTCGACCAAAGTCTTCGGACGACCGCGAGGTTCATTTTTCAGGTCGAAATTCCCAGAACGGAAGCGAGCAAACCAATAACAGGTGGTGCGTTGATTTGTAGTGTTAGCTCCGTAAACGTCGTTGATGTTGCGTGCCGCTTGTGCCGCGTTGCTGCCACGACGGTACTCATATTCCATAATTACTCGAATTTTTAACGTATCCATGATGACAAAAAAGATTGAAATGCGATGAAAATGTAACACTAATCAATAAACAAATGACTACTTTTGGAAAAAGAATTTCATGTTTTTAAAATAAAATAAATTTGAAATTAGAATTCTTAGCCACACAAAAATTATTTTGATTTGAAATGGCCAGTACTGCAGAACGGCAATTTCATAGGCAAAGACCTATTATATAGTCGATGGGGACAAAGTACGATACAAAACAATTATTAATTACTAAATGGATTACAGAATGTCCTGTGTGGGACTCAACCTAACAACATAAAGCGCGACGTTCGTATAGTGACTGTACCGGTAGTGGCATGTTAAGCGGAATTTTAAAAAAAACTTATTTATTACATAAAAATTATCCTGCGACTATAGCATTCAGAAGCTGTATTATATATTCCGTCATGGTCTAAGTAAGGTAATGTTTCCACGGTATACACTATTTTTCACATCTTAGAAAGTATGTTATATTAAAAAACGCGTCACTTAAAAAGTATATATATAAATATATAAGCTAATATGTCCTGGTATTGTGCCGAATTTAACATAAATATTTGTAGATGGTAAAACACGCTGAAGCTACTACTGGTTTCAGCATGAATGGGTCGGCTCGCCCGGAGTAGTACCACCCTCTCACAGAAAACCGACGTGAAGTAACAGTGCTTGCATTTTTGGGTTTCGTTCGGTCAGTGAGAGCGCCGGCGACCCATCTCCTCTTCCCCCACGCTTTCCCCACTCCTCCCTCCCCCCAAACACAGACTGGCAACGCACTTGCGACTCCCCTGGTGTTGCTAGTGTCTATGGACGGCGGTGATCACTTACCATCAGGTGACCCGTCTGTTCGTTTGCCTCCTATAATATAAAAAAACTAAGAAAAACTTTGCACCGTATGAATAAACTATTACATCAGCTAAGTATACTCATACACTCAATATTTAATCAAGTACCCATATATGCTTTTTCTACTCTACACTTTTGCACATGTTGTTTACTCGAAAATTATGCACAATAAACATGTCAGTCGTTCAATGTACTTAACTTTCTATGGACCGGCATGATTGTATGTTATCTCATTGCACAGTTCGCATTTCTTCGAAGTCGTCTGATCGGACGGAAAGATCCCCGAGGTAATTATCATTCTCTTCCTCCACAACGCTTTATCGTCTCTTAATTTATCCTATTTCGTGCCTCTTTACGTTTCGGAGTAAACTTTTGTAGAAACTGCTGACTGAATTAAAAGTAAATCTTGTGACGATGTTTATAGGAGATCCAATTCCTAATTCCAAATAATTAGACCGGGAAAATGTAAGAGCATAAACAGCGAACGACTATTATGCGATTTTTATGCTAAGGTAATAAAAGACGCGGGTATAAGCTACATATGTAATACGTGGATTTGTGGAGATTGTTATAAACACAAATGTTATCGTTATTCTAAGTTTTACTCAAAAATACATAGATATTGTATCATTAGTTGTTTAATGAATAGTTCGAGTACAGCTAATTAACATATATAATATGATGCGCTGTAGCGCAATCTAATGAAGGATTAGTGCAACATGCATACGTTAAGCACGGACAAACGGAGTTTGTTAATATTTGTTATTTTGTAATATGCATTTCTGAATACATAGGGGTGTAAAGGGTGTCGAATAACATCGAAGACTTGAGACATCCAAGCCAACCTCACCTGCACGTGGTGCACCCTGCTGAATAACGAACGAGGCAATGG
>MU159628.1:145153-162209 GCA_015888305.1 Antheraea pernyi
TTATATCAAGAAACTTGTAATATCGATACTCACTTGACAATGGCAGTGATGGTCTACAGAAGACTGGTTGCCAAAATGGAATGAAGAAAACTTGAAATACTATTAACTACTTGACAATGGCAGTAATAATCTAAAAGATTGATTGCCAAAAATAAAGTAAAAAAAAAAAACATTGGCTATCATCTAATTAGTAATTAAAAAACGTTCAGGCCATTAATCGAAATATAAATTATCCTATCATCCGTCAAGTTGGCGCTAATCTATACATATAATAAGAATGTATATAGCAAACGTGTATGTAATTTTTAGATTTTTGTAAAAAAAAAATGTTGTAGGTGTCTAGGAAGAAGTAATAAAATACATGTACAATCTTTTTTAGAAATGGCTATCTGTACTGTATATGTTTCAACAACTCATATATGTATGAATAGTTAGCTTAGCTTAGCTCAGATAGGTCGCGAATTGCATGTATCAGGCAACAGCCAAAGCCGAGGTGTGCCGTGCACCCTTGAGCTAGTTGTCAAAATAAAATCGGCTGAGTGCCTTAAGCGCTCGCCTTAGTAGCCCGGTGAAGCTGTTAAGACCCTGCAGGGTCAATACCATAGTCAGTTCGAAAAAAAAAAAAACGCGCTATAAAAGTACTAATAAACGGATTTTTTTTCCAAACTTGTTTGTTTCGCAAATAGATTATTTGGAATTGGTAATATAAAGGCAGAGGTGGGTGACCGCAATTTGATACGATTCAGTACTCACTCCTTGACGTGTTGAATGAGCATAATATTAAGTCACCAAGATTTGTAAACGGATATTTGTGACACAATTTAGATCTTATACACTTTAAAATTTGTTTGTGCTAACCGCTTATCGCTACTTGACATTTTTTTTTCTCGAACTTACTACGCTATTGACCTGGCAAGGTCTTCACAGATTCACCGAACTACACTTTGACATATTTGACTGTTAAGTTTTATTTAAAAGAAGTATGCCATCATCTGTACTGAGAAACTGTTTATATGGTGGTAGAGCCACGCTAAAGCTTTACTGGTTTCAGCATGAATGGGTCGGCTCGCCCGGAGTAGTACCACCCTCTCACAGAAAACCGACGTGAAGTAACAGTGCTTGCATTTTTGGGTTTCGTTCGGTCAGTGAGAGCGCCGGCGACCCATCTCCTCTTCCCCCACGCTTTCCCCACTCCTCCCTCCCCCCAAACACAGACTGGCAACGCACTTGCGACTCCCCTGGTGTTGCTAGTGTCTATGGACGGCGGTGATCACTTACCATCAGGTGATCCGTCTGTTCGTTTGCCTCCTATAATAAAAAAACAATATATACTAGAACTCTTCTGTTTCTTGTTACAATATATCTAAGAGTAATCCAGGTGATGCTATAACTTCAAAACGAATAATCAAAATACCTCGAACCGTTTAGAAGAAGGCAAGTTACGAACACATACACAGTGTAATACTAAGAATTATTATATTAAAATTCCATAGACAAATCACTAGATGAAGTAATAAAAAACCTGTTACTCAAGGCTATATGTATTATATTCCTCTTTTAATTCTTGCATAGTATTCTCGTTAAAAAAATTATAAGCAAGCTTTAATCCGGTGAAGCTATGAAGGCCTATCAGGGTAGTAGCGTACACGCATACACAGGCAAGTGGAAGGGTTTTATTTTTTTTCCCTTATCAAACTGAAATAGTTTAGAATATTATCCGATACGAAATATATATAAGAGTTGTTGAGGTATGTATGCTTGGTACACATATATGTTTCAACAAGTTTACTGTTATGAAGTATTGTTTAGCTTAAAGCATTTATAGAAAATGTACATAGCTCACCGTAATGTACTTAAAATTCTTTTTGTCTTGATTCCAGCTCACAAGGAAGGTTGTTATATAAAAGAAATAAATGATGTAGTTCCATTTGGAACAAGAGTCAACCCCATTGGATATTGCTACACTTTACACTGTCAGAGTACTTCGGAGCCTGGTGGCTTCATGCTCAGCGCACTTGGGTAAGAATCTTTGCTTATTTTGTCAGATATTATTATCAGTGATTTCTAAGTTGATAACGATGAATATATGATATTTATGTGATCACCTAACTATAAATCCTTAATAATGTTATATTTTAAATTTTTATGTATATGTGTTACTGTTTTAATGACATCTAAAAATTATTCCGAATTTCTACAACGTTTAGAATGATTTCAGTTTTATTTGTAATGCGATATGTTCATAAATAGTAATATTAGTAAATACTATTTTAATATCAAAACGGTATTAAACACAACTCGAGTTAAAAAACCATGTTATATTTGACCAACGTTCTAATAATTTCTAGAATTGTAAGAAAAAACATCTTATTCAAATGTTATAATGATTAGAACTAAACGATTTACCTATCAATTGCAATAAAGATACGTGAAATGTAATAGTAAAAGCATTTATCAATAAATTAGTAAATAAATATTATAAGTTTTAGCAAATTGTAACTAAAGTAACTTCGTAGTTCAAAGATTTTATCTTTTCTCATTGAAATTAAACTTGCAAAATTTCTAAGAAAAACATTCTAAACTGAAACTTATATACTCTGGTAAAGAAGCGTAAAAAAAATATATGTATATGTCACAATATATAAAATTTTAATTTCATATTGTATAAAATATTTTTAGGACGCTTTCCATAGGAAACCTTTTTTTTTTTTTTTCGAATTGACTACGCTATTGACCAAGCAAGGTCTTAACAGCTTCACCGGACTACTAAGGCGAGCACTTAAGGCACTCGGCCGATTTTATTTTAACAACTAGCTCAAGGGTGCGCGGCACACCTCGAATACATAGGAAACCTGGTTAGTATTATGATTGAGACAGTGACTTTGTTTGTCAAGCTTTGACGTGTCAACTACTTAACCGATCATCATGACATTCTGTATACATGTTGTCTGTTACAAAAAAGGACACATAGGTTACGTTTCTTCCAGAAAAATGTATAATATCCGAGAGGTAGATAAAATATCTATTGACAAGAGAGACGCCGCACACGAACACTAGTATATTATTAAACAAAATTTATAATGGAATAAATCTTATCGAAGTTAAACACTCGTAATTTATTCAGTATTAGCGGGCCCTGCCGCGGGTATAAAAAAAACCTTGACAAAGTATATAATACCTAAACCGCATTAATATCCCTTCAGTAGTTTTTGAGTTTGTCGCGAAAATACAGACAGACAGACGTGGTAGAGGACTTTGTTTTATATGTAATGATAAACTTTATTTAGCTAGCAAACATCTGGGGTTATTAATGTAACTTATTATCATATTACACTTATTGGTGTTGAAGGGGCTGGTGGGACTGTGTAAATAGGTCCTATGAGGACAAATGCGGTTAAAATAAAAAGGGAATGAAAAAAGGCGTCTAAAATTATACTTTGTAAATTATTTTTATTTGTGTAAGGGGAAGATGTATTTACTTTATAATCATCTATATACTATTCGGCGTTTTTTCCTAGTTTTATACTAACCCATTAACGTCCAGAAAAGGTTTTTTTTTATCTAAAAGATAAGGCGAGATTTCAGGTAAGATTTGTTACACAAGAATAACAATAACTTTTTTTTTTACTTTTTTTTTGGCAACCAATCTTTTAGAGTATTACTGCCATTGTCGAGGAGTTAATAGTATTACAATTTCATCTTCCATTCCATTTTTGGCAACCAGTCTTCTAGTAGACTATTACTGCCATTGTCAAGTTTCTTGATATAATTCCAATGAACTAACAAGATGGTGGCCATCTTGTTAGAACTTTCCATGGAGTTTTTGTGGCATCGCAGAATTCATGCTCCGAATTTTACATTCACTTCACTTATGCATAATAACCAAACTATATTACATAAAACACCACCAACTATACACAATATAGAGTCAAGTAACACAAGATTATGAACAAAATATAAAATCCATTACATGGCAGACCAAAATTCCGCCAAAAACTCCAACAATTACTTGATAGCTAATATTTAAACTAGTAGGCCAAGCTAATAAGGGCTATTTGAATAACACAAGCAAAACATATGTTCTATTTTTAACAATATTGTATTATCCAAAACTATGCAACGAAGTTACGCGTAATGTTTCAAAACAAAAGACGGTATAATCATGAAAGTGTTCTTCGTTCCATTTTCGGTCAACACGATTTTTGGGTCTAACTTCTACATGTTAAATTTTAGTTTCTGCTACGTCAAAAATAAGGAAAAAAAAATCCGATTAAAGTTTGCTTTTGTAGAAACTAGAACAATTTTTAAATTTTTCGGCAAAAATTATTCACTTTTATATTTTATCTACACTTCCACTGTAAATTATGTATATTTAGAAAACATTTTTTTAGTTTTTTTATTCAAGATTTGTGATAAACAATAACATATAGATGTAAAATAACAAGAAACTAATGTCTAAAATTTAATATTTTTCGTATTTCTTTTATGCTCGTATGAACTCTCCCGTATTAAACCCCAAATGTTATCTCCCATCATATTCTCGTAGTACTGCCCTTGATATCGCCAGTCAAAGTCCATCACATCTTGGTGAAAACGTTCTCCTTGTTCCTCGGAGTAGACCCCCATGTTGCCTTTAAATTCATTCGGATGTAGTAGTAATCTTTTGTTTATGAAATAAATGAAATCATACTTATCGTAAATCAGACCAAAGCAAACTTTATGAGCTAAATATGAATATTTAAGTGTTTTTCAATGTCTAGAATCAGAATTTAAGCAAGAGAACAGAAACCCAAAAAAACTATTCTTTTTATTGACCTGTGTTATAAAGTATTCTAATTTGCAACTTAACATACCTACCACTCCCCATGTAAATGTTTTTCTTCATTTTTTTTTTATGTTGGTACGTAAAAATGCTCATACTTTTAAAAATATTCTGTCATCAAATACTATCGTTATTTCTATAATTAAATATAGATTTTATGTTGAAACTAAGAAACAATTTAAATATCGTTTATGTTTCATTAAAGTGCGACGCTCGTCTACAAGACATGTACATAAATACAGGCAAATTACACGATTTAATAGCTAGTTTACTCAACTTGAAACTAAATATTAACATCGCTCTTAACAGTGTAGAACTTGTGTCTTTTATATGAAAAGACGAACTACGTGATCTGTATTACATAATATTAATTAAATATCAAAACTAAATTAATAACTAAAATATAAATTGTGGTTACAAAACAATAGTTACAGGCTTCGATCAACAGTAACTAGATAAAGGGTCACGTACAAAATCGAAACTAAAAGCTGTCCGCGTAAATATATACTTATGTGTAGCTATTTGTTTACTAAGAAAGGGAGAAAAAAGTTTTAAAACAGCTTTAAGTTCAACCTAATTACAACCGTAACACCTAGTAATAAAGTCACAATTGTTCGAAATATTATCTAATACTTACGATAAAACGAGCAAAGCAATAAATTACTCCCCTCACAAATGGAAAGACAATATAAATAACATTTAGTGTGAATTTAACCTTAACACCTAATGAATAAAGTACGTTTTCCCGTTATTGTGCGTGTTTGTGCGTGGTTGGAGATCCTAGGCCAAGCATTGGTATCACAGGTTTAAAATCGGTAATTTTGTTCAAAATTTGATATTATTTGTTAGTTTAAAGCTTAAAATATAACTTATTTAACATGTATTTAGCGAAAGTAAGATACTCCGGCCGTTAAATTGCGGTTACAAAACAATAGTTACAGGCTTCGATCAACAGTAACTAGATAAAGGGTCACGTACAAAATCGAAACTAAAAGCTGTCCACGTAAATATATACTTATATGTAGCTATTTGTTTACTAAGAAAGGGAGAAAAAAGTTTTAAAACAGCTTTAAGTTCAACCCAATTACAACCGTAACACCTAGTAATAAAGTCACAATTGTTCGAAATATTATCTAATACTTACGATAAAACGAGCAAAGCAATAAATTACTCCCCTCCCAATATAATATTCGTACTGTAAAGTTAACTGCAGTTATTTTTCGCAAATAGAATACTCGTAAATAAATAACAGTTAAAAAAAAAAACTAAAAACACTCTTTTTATAGAAAACCAAACTAAAAAACAGAAAATAAATTTTACAAAATTTGAATTAAGAATAATGTATAAAAAGTTTAATAAATATAAATTAATAGTGTACATTAAAAAAAATATTATTTTATTTAAAAAAAACGTGGGGTGCATAATGTCAGTGGTTATAAATATTTTATTGACAGATATTCGTAGAAGGATTATCATTTCAATAATCATATATATTAATACGTGAAGCCTCAACTTTGTATCCCTTTTTAACGGAATTGGGCGAACGGATGGACGTGAAATTTAGCATAGTTATGTTTATATGGAGGAGAAGTAGAGAAAGCTATTTATTTTATATAAAATGCATTGGAAGTACATTAAATTCGTTAAAATATGCATTACTCACACTACTGCTTCAATTTTACACAACATATGCACACATGTAAATAAAAAAGACATATTTCAATAAAGGACTTCAGAAAAGGTTGTGAAGGAGGTTGCTATGCTCGACTGTATGTATTATTTTACTCTTACGTTCCAATTACTCTTTTTCATTCTACATTGATATTATAACAATACCCTTTGACAAAAGAACTCTAATAAAATTCAAACTTTAAAAAGTCAATGAACTATGGTCGAATGTCGACCTCTGGGCGCCCACTGGTATATTTAAATGCACTCCACGCTTTAAAAAAAATGAAACACTTTTTTTATAATTTAGACTATTATTAATTTATATTGATTAAAAAATTATACACTATTCTTAATTCAAATTTAATAAAATGTATTTTCTATTTTTTAGTTTGGTTTTCTATAAAAAAGCATGTTTTTAGTTTTTTTTATCAATTTTTCTATTAGAGCAAAATAATAGGTAGCTCAATCAACATTAATTACAATAGCGAATAACGCTTTTTCTCAAAAATTATAAATTTAAATTCTTCCTTATTTTGTTGAAAAAAAAATTCTCTTTGTTGAAAATTTGTTAATATTAGATAAATCGGTTAAAGATAATGATTGACAATTAAAATTAACATAAATTCCTGCTTTATCGACTATAGACGAAAGTTATATAAATTAACAAATCTTATATTGCAAATTGAATAATGGAATAATTTTATGAAATTAGTGTATTGTCATCGGATCTCGATAAATCTACAAAGTTTTAAGGAAAGCTGACCGTTTAAAGTGGGTCAAAATTGCGCTCAAAGGAGTCTGTTACAAACGTAGAAACATACAGGTGTAGCTAATAAAAAAAGCGTGTAAAATAATAATTCTTGTAAATAAACACGTTCAAAACAATAAGCAAGCTAAGTGCGGAGCTTTTGGCGGGATCTTAATCTGGCATGTAATGGATTTTATAGGTATCCGGCGCTCTCACAGACCGAACGAAACGCAACAATGCAAGCACTGTTACTTCACGTTGATGTACTGTGAGAGGTAGTACCCCGGGCGAGCCGACCCATTCATGCTGAAACTAGTAATAGATACAGCGTGTATCTACCACCTTCGAGTAATAGACAGCGTGGCTCTACCACCTTCGAAAATATAGTTCGTTTATTCTGCATAAGTAAAGTGGATAGGAAATAATACGACGGAGCATGAATCCTGAAATGCCACAAAAACTGGAAAGTTCTAACAAGGGGACCAGCCTCTTGTTAAAACATTAAAATTATCACAAGACACTTGTAATATTATTGACTACTCGACAATGGTACTAATAACCTGGAAGATGGGTTGCCAAAAATAAAATAAAAAAACCCAAGAGCATTTGGTACCGCACGTAAAACTGCACGTAACGATTCCGATCTGTAAAATTGCCTCTTAGGGTACAAATGCAAAAGAAGTATACAGTACCAACATTTATATTGCTAGATGTTTAACTAACTGCCCATGAGATGTTTAACTCGTGGAAACCACCACTGTCATAATTATATCTGCTGCAAAGCTATTGTACTCGGGTCGCGATTTTCGAATCTGTAAGGTGTAACGACAACACGCTATAATACAAGAGGCTTTGTGTCCTCGGGAATGGTAACCCTTCACGTCTGACCTCAGGAATCAGGATTGCAGTACTTTGAGGTTGATTAGTACAAGTTGCAGTGATTCCATAATATCAAGTGGGCTGGATTCCTGTTCGTTAACTTCATACAATATAAAAATGCCTTTCTCCAATAACCATGCAAGTTATTATAAATCCTATAATTAACACCTTTTTTTATTAACGTGGGAAATCGCTCATGAATACGCCACCCTCCCCGGGGGAGGGTGGTTTATGTCCGACTCGCGCGGACTAAAACCCCACGGTGTACCGACAGACCGTGATTGTTGGGGCGGCAAGGGATCGTACAATGCTAATCAACCTTGTAGAGCCACCCCAACGGAAGGTCACCGCCGGGCTCCTACCTATAGAGAGGCAGATTGGGTACACACCAACTGCCTCCCCTCGTCCGCCGGACCTGTGCAATGAGGAGATGGACCCCTGGCCCATCCCCTCAGGTCCGACTATGGCGGCGGGAGGAGTCAGGCGAAGCGCCGCCTCCTCCCGCCGGTTCTCCGTTGGCGGAGAGGGTCTACTTCGCGGGCTCTCTCCACTGTCTCTTTCTGCGAGGTGACCTCCTCGCAGAAGGAGGCCATCGCTCGCCAAGCCTGGTCGCTGCCGAGCATCGTCGAAACCACGCTCGGTAGCGACACTCAGACAGAGTGTACTGCGCGGTGTCCTCGTCAGCGCCGTACTCATGGCAGCGGCGGTCGGCTCCCTGAGAGCGATCCAGTGCAGTGGTACCCAAAACAACCATGTCCGGTGAGCACCTGCATCTATAATTAACACCTAAATAAACCTAACGCATAGAGAATCCATGTATTCAGCTGCCTAAAGAGGGTTACGTGTCTTTTCTCAAACTTCTTAATATAATACTTAATCGCTATTCTTAACTCAAACCTTTTTCGATGATAACACACTCTAAAACCTAGCATAATTGCGACAACTCTAAGACTCTTTAGAATCTTCTTAATACATACGCTGTGAAATGAGTTACCCAGCACTGTGTTCCATTATATAACATGTGACTAAAGAGGACTAAAATACGTTTTATAAAGTGGAGAGCATAACGGTGTTGCAGTTTATCGCACGAAACGAAAACCGTTTACCATCACATGGACAGTCTGCGTACTTACTGCTTTTTGGTCTAGAAAAAGCCTTATGGCAAGTTATAGTTATGCCATTATGACAATTGTGTCTCCGGGTAGTTTTTTTTTTTTTATCGTAGCACGGCAAAGTGACTTTACTGTTGGGCGGCCAATTGACATCGCCACCACGGGAGATAACACGGCCATTGAATTTGTCACATAATAGAGATATTGTTTCGTTAGCTGTGTGGCAAGTGGCACTGTCCTGGTGAAACCACATATCGTCCATATCCATATCTTTCAATTCGGGCCATAAAATCATCTCACGATAGCGAACACTATTCACAGTAACTGCCTGACCGGCTTCATTTTGGAAAAAAATACGGCCCGATGATGCCGCCACCATAAACCGCCTATGGCTCCGGAGCCCAGCACGCGTGGTTCGGGTATGAAAAGGAGAGGAAGGTATTAAATTGAATAGCTCTTCAGAACACTCGCCATGATACAGACGGTAGAACACGCTCAGAGAGGCAATGTCAAGTAGTATAGTAGTATAGTATATATGTATAGTATGGGCTCAGCAGTTATGTATCTTTTATTTTAGTTAATTTTACTAAGCCTTAATAAAATACATACTTTTTTACACTTTTAATAATACAAGCGTATTGTGAGGAAACTACAATTTTTAATATTAACCGACTTTAGCAAAACGTTAATGTTGTTGGGCACGACGAGTTGAGGTGGACGGCTCTTCAGCCACATTATCGCGAACAGCAGCAATATTATCTGCAGTACGAGCTGTTCGAGCATGCACTGGTGTTTTCACATCTCATACAGACCCGGTTTGCTCAAATTTTTGCACGATTTTTTCAATTGTACGCACATTTGGACGATTATAATTTGACCGAAAAAATCACGAAGTGCACGATATGCATTTTGCTTTGAACGCCCATTTTCATAATAAGCCCGTTGCTCAATTGTGTATCTTTCCATGGTTCAAATTGAGTTAGTCTGAAATTGAGAAATGTCAATTGATATGCAGAAAAACACTTGACGTTTAGGTGTGGTTCACATTCAACATCGACCCTTAAAATTTAACCACCCGTTATAAAGTATTAGAGTTACTAAAGTAGTTATAGTATAATTTATGTATACGTCACAATATAAATTAAAAGGAGCCTTCTTCTCTGTTGATTTACTCGTGAAGATCGTATATATATGCATATATGCAGCACAATCATTTTCTTGCTAAGACTATGTTATAACTGATATATCATTGCGATATAATTAGGGACCAGAATGCTGGAAAGCGACTGAGTAAGTAAATAATAGAATATAATTTAAGCTGAAAGCACTGATAGATGTTTAGCCTTGTGATTACTACGCATGTACTATGTATAATACATCCACGTACCCTCTTATTCTGCTATAAATTTGACATTAGATCTAAACTTAGGTCTTTCAAATCTAGTCGTGTTTAACGACTGCACAAATTATTATTTAAGTTGACTATTTTAAAATAAAAAAATATATAATTTCAAATATTAGTAACTGCTTCATTATGATCTAAAGTTGAATCAATTTTAAATTAATAAATCTAATAAAGATATCTAATATTGCAATCATAATCCTTTGTTCTATATAATTGATTTAGCAATAACGAAGCTCTCAAAGATAAATCATTTTATTAAGATTCAATTAAATGTTTTAAGGGTCATAAAAAAATGACTTCCATTACGCCGATTCAATATTAACAAGACATATAATTAGGGTTATAGAAGAGCCCAAGCTGCACATTTTTGGAAACAGTTTTTACAAAGTAATAATTTTTATTAAATCTGTAGTAATTCAAGTTTAAAATTACTTAAAGATATCGACTTATACTAACGCATATAAGAACTTAGATAGTAGTTCCAGATATCCTACTCAAACCCTAAATCTCGATTATACTCATCGAGAGTACGAGAATATTGATTGCATCTTCCTTGGCCTCTTTCTGTGTTCCCTCGCTCTAGCTTTGTACAGTGTCGGTATTTAAAACTGAGAAAAGGGCCAAGATGAACATACATACTCAAAGTGTAGATAGCTAGCACTCTTGTAACACCTCCGCATACGGAAAGCCTCCATGAGGCATATCTTAAAGTATAGAGAAGCCATGATTTATGAGTTCTATTACACCAATATTCAAATAAGAAAGCTATTATGGTAAAGTAAAGTAAAGTATGGTATTTTAATGGTGGTAAAGCCACACTGGAACTATTACTGGTGTCATCATGAATGGGTCGGCTCGTCCGGGGTAGTACCACCCTCTCACAGAACACCGACGTGAAGTAACAGTGCTTGCATATTTGCGTTTCGTTCGGTCAGTGAGAGCGCCGGAGACCCACCTCCCCTTCCCGCTCCTCTCTCCTCTCCGCCCCCTAACCCTTCCCCCCAAATGGTGGCAACGCACTTGCGACTCCTCTGGTGTTGTTAGTGTCCATGGACGGTGGTGTTCACTTAACATCCGGTGACCCACCTGTCCGTTTGTCACCAATGACATAAAAAAAATTGATATTGCAACTATCACATAAATAAAATAACATAAAGAAAAATACTTCAATTGCGTACCATTAGTAAACCTTCCAAGTACTCATTGAACTTGTCTCTAAGAACCGGTCCTAATTATAGATGCACCATGTCGTATACGTTGGAGTGATTAACATCTAGTAGGATTATGGTCATATGCTTGGCAATCACATAGTATAAAGAAACCAATTATCATATAGTTATTGTAGGTCATTAAAGACTGAGATGAATGGAAGTGCCCATTGCTACTGATGTCAATGAATTCATGGTACTCGGCTACGGTCCGCTTGCATTTAACAAATATACCGTGACTATTTATCACCTTTACGACCATTTGTTTGTTTTGGTGATTATCATTTGTAACGAGCATGGCGAATGAGTTGTGTGTACATCGGAAAAAAAGTTATTAAGTATTGTTCATACACAATGGGAATTAGTATTGATTTATATGGAAGGTATTAGAAAATAATACCTCTTCCTTTCTGTCTCTTAGTCTTCGGTTAGTCTTTTATATGTTATATGATAATTGAGTAATTATAATAGATTTAAATATAATACATAGTCGTGTGAGTACATGGGTTTATATTGATTACGATTGTGGCTTTCTAAACTATATGTGCACTGAGATTGCTAAATAAAAAAAATACCTGGTTTTTTATTGTTTTTTAAATTGGTTCTCTGTAAAGTCGGTTTACGGACGATAATTTTATATGATAACGTCATAAGAAAACATTGATGCTAAATTGCATACTTTTATTAATTGAATTGAATTATTATCACTGAATTATTAGGACGCATCGGCTGATGGAGTGGATAGATAGAAGCGTCACAATCCGAACGCTTAAGCCGATTGTGCATCTATATCGCTTGATCCGCGCTCTCGCTTGCACGCTCGGCTGAGGCGGAACGTGACGGTGAGTTATGTTTTTCGTGTGTGCAGCCGGCGTTCATCGATTTATAAGACGTTATCACGTCAAAAATAGATGGCAGAGATAAGGACCTTGTTTAATACATAAACCTATTGAACGACAATATTTATTTTATTTCTTTTTTAAACAATAAGTTATAAATAGTCTGATAACAATCTTTGAGTATACAAGGAGAACGACCATCCGAAATGAAAAGTGACGTCTCGTGCGAAGCCTTATCGATTCTTGATAACACGACGACATTTACCACTCTATCAAGTTGTAAGAAAATAATATTTTGGATAGCTTTTACCTACAATCCGTTCTTAGTGGGTGTCTACGTCGCAAAAGGAGTAACTATGGTGAATTTCAATTTAATCGGACATATCGTCGGACTATTTAATCGGACTATGGCTAACTATTTTACACTATTTATGCATCTATATTTTAGTGTCAGTGCATTTTTCCTTCTATGTTTGTACTACTTACAGTCATATTTTTTTCATTATAATAACTCCAGAGTACACATGCTTGTATTCGCACAAAAACATGAAAGTCCTGGTAAGAATAAACTATTGGCATGTGTATCAAGATTCTGCGCGTAGCTCGCGTGCCAGTACAAAGCATACCAGGAGATCGCAGCTCGTAGATTTTTTCCCATCGAGGGGAAGTAGGGAGGGAGAAATAATTCATTTTGTAGCACGTCACTAGCATGTAGAAGCTGTTATGCCACCCACAGGCATGTATATCGCGGCTTCACGGCATGGCGGTTTACCAGCACCTGGTAAACCATTTACAGGCATGTGTATTCTGGGTTATACTGCTAGTAGCTGGAAGAGTATACCTTATGACCTTCAGCTCACCAATACAAGAAACAAATATCAAAATAAATAATGCATCTTTTCATACAAAACAACTCAGCAATAATGCTTTTATCATTTCGTTAAATTTAGCAATACAATCTCTACTAATATTTTTAGTATATGTTCCCAGATTCCCAGACGTCTATAAATGGCTACATTAATATCTGCCCACATATTGACGCAGACGTATATTTTTTATGACATAATTTATCGTTCAAAAACATATTCTATGATGAAGAAGCCTTAGCAAAATATTTGGAAGACACAAAGGGCGCACTACGTAGATTACCACACACAGTGAATACCGCATTTGTTACTAAGAACGAATAACTGAAGTCGTTACCATAAAAACATACAACGATATTTTATAGGAGCGTGTGTTCCGTATCGGGGATGTATCTCCATACTTTCACATAACTTATGCATAGAGTACAGATTGAAACGAGTCGCGTGGTTGCGCCCCGTCATCGGTATTCAAAGCCGGCCGCGTCCGGCTTACCACAACCTGTCTTCAACCCTGATTGTTTGCAAAGTATAACAAAACTACATTATGTGATGTTCACTAAATTAAAATACTTCATGCCGTTTCCCGCTTTAATTAAATTGCCTATACGCGGATGGATCTATTGGTACTATTGTTTGTTGGGATAAAAATCGATTTGTAGTTATTGGATATTTTTATTTTATTATTTGTCAAGTCACGTATGTATATGTATGGACTGGCTAATTATTATGAACTAGCGGGGCGGGCAGACGTTGTCCCGCTCTGATAAAAAAAATCTTGACAAAATATAGCTTAACCTTCCTCATGAATCACTTTATTCACTAGTGACTGAACACCAGTATGAAAATCCGTTCAGTAGTTTTTGAGTTTATCACAGACAGACAGACAGACGCAGTAGGGGACTTTGTTTTATAGTATGATTATGAATAGTTTTTAATACAGTGAAGTCCTCGTCAATTATTTTGGGCGCTCTAAATATAGCCGAAGTTCGAGTTTGTGCGTAATATAGTCAACAGTTGCACACAAAACAAATTTAAAATAAATTTATAGGATCCTAAAATTGGCTTTTATTTACCTTTCAGTTGTCTGTATATTACACATATAATATAATACGTATTTATATCTAAAATTGTTTTCTGCCTATCTATGTTCAAAGCGGTCAAAAAGATTGGCTAGGACTGTAGTAGGTTAAAATTAATTAACAAATTACGTTTAACAACCATGTGACTAAACACTGTATGCAATTTAATAAAACCAGTATTAATAATGAATATCGATGTACAAATTAGCAATACATTAATAATGAAAATGGAAAACGTCGCGTACTATAGTTGCATTAACGTAATTACCACGACAGTGTCAAACCAAGTACTAACTCAAATATTGCTTTTGGGAATTAGCGATGCGGCCTATTACACCCTCTTCGCACACCTAACGCTCTTGAGTAATGGCTGCTGCGATGTTTTATAAAATATTAGCAACTTGTCCTGACTTTAGATGGGTGCAATGTATTAATCTGGCGTCATAAAGAACCATTAATTGCCGCTTTGATATGAACAATTAATTATTTTTTATGTCATGGCAGGCAAACGAACAGGTTGGTCACCTGATGTTAAGTGATCACCACCGTCCATAGACACTAACAACACCAGGGGAGTCGCAAGTGCGTTGACAGCCTGTTTTTGGGAGGGGGAGAGGAGAGGGGAAGGGAGAAAAGGTAGGCCTCCGGCGCTCTCACTGACCGGACGAAACGCAACAATGCAAGCACTGTTACTTCACGTCGATTTTCTATGAGAGGGTGGTACTACCCCGGGCGAGCCGAACCATTCATGCTGAAACCAATAATAGCTTAAACGTGGCTCTACCACCTATAATAATTACTCACAATAGCTACGTAAGTTTCTGCTCACTGACACCTTCTTTTGTTACGTGTATTTTTACGTTCAGGATATCTTCTTCTATATTCGTTGAAATAATATGCTGTGAAGGGCAGTTTGAATCCATATTCAATAAAAGTATTTATTTGTATAATAATTCATTCACACACTATATTTGGCAATATAACTTCACAGTTAATTAACCAATCTCTTAATAATATGTTAAAGTTATAAATGATTACTGTGAACCCAAAGTCAGCAAATGAACAATAACAACAAATAACCATCCTTAGGAGATTAACCTATAGCATCCCAAACTTTCTATAGGTTTTTAGGTGTACAAGTAATACATTATTCTTATGTATCTCATATGGTTTATTCGGCATTATCGATGTAAGCGCTCGGATCTCTTTTTTTTTTTCTCGAACTGACTACGCTATTGACCCGGCAGGGTCTTCACAGCTTCACCGGACTACGGTAAGCGCTCGGAAACGCGTAACAACTTCATTAGAATACGCCGACTTTTCTTTACTTTATATATATATATATATACTAGCTGACCCGTGCCCACTTTGTTGGGCGGTAATAGGCATTATCAAGCTACAACTTTTTTATAATATATATACACATTTTTTATTTTTTATATAATCATATATCTCTCATCGTTAAGGCAGCGTTCGTAAGAAACGTTTTCGTTCGACCATTTTTTCTCCGACTCCCCAGATATGACACCCTAAAACCTCACAAACTTTACCTCTTTATGATATTAGTATAGATTTAATTCGTAAATTCGAAGCAATTAGTTAATAGCTTTTGCCCGCGACTTCGTACGCGTGGAATGGTTATTTTGCGTTAAGACGCAGCGAAAGCTCTGAAAAGGAAAAAATACCCTGATTTTGCAACATTCTTCATTGCTGCCCCGCTGCTATGGGTCTTAGCGTGATGATATATAGCCTATAACCTATCCCGATAAATGAGCTTGCAACATTCTTCATTGCTGCCCCGCTGCTATGGGTCTTAGCGTGATGATATATAGCCTATAACCTTTCCCGATAAATGAGCTATATAACACTGAAAGTTGAATTTTCCAAATCGGACCAAATGAGATTACCCCTTACAACGTCACAAACTCACAAACTTTACCTCTTTATAATATTAGTATAGATAAATTGTCTATACCTATACATATTTCTAAGAATTTTTATTAAATAATAATCAAAATTCGTTGCATAGTTTAGAAGAACTAACGGAACAACAGACACGTAAAGCGCTTTATTTTATAATATTTATTTATACGCGGTTGTTATACCTTTGTTGTATTGATTAATGGAGTCATTAGTTAAAATTTAGATTGCTTGAATTTAAAATGTTGCATCTTATAAATACTTTGTACAGCGTGCTTATGAATATAACATAATGATTCAAACAATTTTTTGTCACATTACCAAATGTTATATGTAACATGTTACTTAAAAGAGATTAAAGGATTGCACAATTTAATAAAATGATATCAATCGGTTTACCTATACATACCTCATGATGTATTCGCCCAGAGGTAATCATTTGCACTCGTTACCATTTCGTAATACGGCCCAAATCCTCAACACACGGCAATAATTCGATTTTTTTTT
>MU159629.1:0-30506 GCA_015888305.1 Antheraea pernyi
ATATTTTGAAGTGCAACTACTTTTGGGGCACGACGGTGTGAACTGGATTAAAATATGTAACGAAAGAGAGTGCATTATAAAAATGATAAATACATATATAGGTCTAGCTGTGAGATAATGAGGTTGATGGTTTTCCTATCTTCGAAATATACTACCTATACAAAGAGAGGGAAAGAGAAAGAGAGAAACATGGAAATCTATAGCACATTATGTTCTCACACCCGATTTTCTTTAAAGACCTGTTACTAATGTAGGCAGATATTGTAGAATTTCAACATTGATACATCGATTTATATGTACTATTAATATCTAAGATACTATTGAGATTTCTATGCTAATTGTTTCCTTAAATTCATTATAAATAAATCTCGTTATAAATTTATGTCACCTCATAAGATAACTAACTGATATGAGTGTTGTGAATGTTTTGTTATATATTGAAGCAATGATGATAAATAAAAAATCAACACATAGCTTCCGAACGGCTACACATCCTTCGCTATATTTTTTTATTGTGGTTGTAATTACTAATTATCACAATAAGGTTTCAAAAATAGTACAGAAAAGTGAAAAAATTATGTTCAAGAATCCCAATACAAGGAAATAAGTGAGACAAGACAATAATAGACATTTTCAAAAATATTAACAAAATTCACAAATATTATTAGTTGTACAGTTGTCCTTTTTTAACCGACTTCAAAAAAAGGAGGAGGTTATCAATTCGTCTGTATTTTTTTTTTTTTTATGTTTGTTACCTCATAACTTTGGATTGGGTGAACCGATTTTGATTATTCTTTTTTTATTTGAAAGCTGGTACTTCCAGTGTGGTCCCATTTCAATTTGGTACAGTTCCGACAACGGCATCTAGCACACATATTCATATGTTTTATTTTTGATAAACTATTTATTTTCCGCTTTTTAGTGCCTTATGGGTTTTTGATTGACATTGAAGTCGGTTAATACTTTTTTTTGAAAATTTACTTTATATTGGATTACATTGTTGTACAGTAGAGGAAGGATTTGGGTTCATTTTCATCGTTAATACGTTTGTACAAAACTGCAACAGACAACTAATAAATATAAAACAAAATTGCTTTTTGCGCCTGACTGTAGTTCTTCGCTTAGTTCTAAACTACGTAACAGATTTTGATACGGTTTTTACTGTCGTTTGTAATCACTTGCGAAAGTATACGTATATTATAAATGTCAGGACATGTATATAGCATATGTAAAAAGAAGACAAAATATGGTGTATTCCGATGAAGTCATAAGGAAATGTTTTCGGACGCTTACATTGACAATGCAAGCTAAACCTTATAAGATACACAATAATAACGTATTAAAGATTTGTACATCTCAAAGACGTGTAGAGGAAAAATCCCTGGCATGATGTCTTTTCATCTAAGAATAACCCACAGTAATCATTTATATCTTTTACATATTATTTAAAATAAAATGATTATTTGCCAAGCTATTTTAACATATATAGTACGCTTCCTTATCTGGTTAAATACTCTAGTTATGTTGGGCATTTAATGTAGATCAAAACTGCCCTTTATAGCATGTAATTGAATATCTGAGAAGATATCAAATTACAGACACCAAAAGTTGTTTGTATTACTAGATTTATGAAGATCGGTATTCAGAAACTGTAATCTTAAAAGGTTAAAATATGACTTTCATATATATATTCATATAATAATAATGACATGAAGCGTTTTTCTAAAAGGAAGGTATGAGCTAATCTAGCCGTGCCTGCGGTTCCACTCGCGTTATGTTCAAAATTATTCATAAGGTGTATTTATAATGAAGCAATTTAGACGTAACATTATTTACCTAAATATTTATTGCAATGTTTTTTCTGCAATATACTACATTATAATTACATATAATGGGAATACATTGGATGACATAAAATACTATAAATTGATTTAATATTTTTAATGTCGCATTTAATGTTATTAATAATTATCACGTAATAGCGGCCACTGTGATTTAAATATTTCAGTGTGAATTATTGTACCCCCTTTACCCTATTGTATCTTTTTTTGGTATTAATTTATATTCTAAACAATTACCTATTAAATAATACGGGTTAGTTTAGATAAATTATTGTACCAGAACGTAATAACAGTCATCTTGTTTCTACTTGATTTACTTTTAACTTGTTTTATACATTTGACTATTGTAATAAAATATATACTTAAAACTTGGCTAAAGCATACGCCTGTTAAAAACATAGTCATGTAAATTAATTCAATGGTTTAAAAGTTGTAATGACAACGAACAGACGACTATTATAATATAATATAAGGGGCCGTTCATAAAATACCTTCGAATTTATGAGGCGAATGGGTGTCGTTTACTGTGACAATGTGGGGAAATTTGCTAAGTAAACGTGACACTCGCAGTTCATCAAGCAATTTAGCAACTGTAATGTATTTTATTTGTTTCATGTATGAGGAATCTATCACTCGTGACGCCATTTATATAGGAGGCTTACAGAAAATGTGACAGCATAAAGAAGTCTAAAAAAAGTAATACTTTGCTTGACGTATTTTATGAACCGACCCTAAGTAATACAAATATTTACAAGACCTTCGCTATCAATAATTTTCTTCATAAGCAATATGTCATCTGAATCTCGAAGTTGCGTTCGCCAAACCTGTGCTCCCTCGTATGAAACAGCCTCATTATCTTCTGTAATTACTGAATGCTTCACTTTTAGAAAAAAACAATAATTACCATCTACAGTCAAGCAAATCTGTACTTAGGATTTATCACATAGTTTTTTACTTACATACAGTAGAAAATAATATACATAACGAAGTTACTGAGTACATAGATATTTTTACTACAGTTAGGAAATTTATCAAATGATTGAAATGTTATTACTTGATACTTTTATTGTTTTTCTGTTACTCTCGATTTCGTTCGCCAGGAATTTAGTTAAATTACTCTGTGTAAGGAAAAACTTAGCATATATTTAATCTTGTTCTCCTTTATGAGTTGATATTTCAGAATAACTTAATTATTACTTAAAGACCTTACCGTTAAAACAGTGAAAATATATCGAAATCATTTAAATGAAATTTAACTTTCATTTTTTTTTATGTAGCAGGGCGAAATTACTGCACTGTGCCAGATGGTAAGCACAGTACAATCTAAAAACAACGGCGACCACCGAGTGACACACTATCCATCGCCGGTCGCCGCTGTCATGCCGGCCTGCGAAAGGCTGGATATGCACAGGCTGATCCCGAAACGCGACCCGCAGAAGCGAATCACTATGACGGGCTTTTTCGCCATATACATGGTGGTTGCGATCCAGTCAGGCTGTAAAACCCTACCACCCCGCTTTCGCCATTGCTTCGTTCGTTATTCAGCAGGGTGCACCACGTGCAGGTGAGGTTGGCTTGGATGTCTCGTCTTCGATGTTATTCAACACCCCTTTCATTTGACGATGTGAACGGAACGGTAGACAACTAAAATACACCTAAATAAACATATTTTTTTTCGATATGACTACGCTATTGACCTACCAAGGTCTTCACCGGACTACGACCTAAATAAACATATGATCCAACTGCTAGAAAACATTTTTTAAGGCACGCAGTTACAGCTTACTCTTATAACTTCGGTTAACTACTATTGAAAGTCTCGTTAAAATTGGTCCAACCGTTGCGGAGATCATCCTAGACAGACAGACAGGCAAAACTTAAAAAATCGTTTATTTTGTTAGAAGTACCATTTATACTTTTATATTCATTTAGTAAAAAGCTGTTTGACATTACATACACCTTACTTTTGTATACAGACACAACGGTATTGACATTTTTCACGACCGTAGCATTCCTATGGGCACGATAAAATAATACAAAACACTGTTTCCAGCAATATATATTTATTAACATAACTATATATATACATTAATAATTATAATTAGAAAATATATATTTCACGTAGAAATTCACGTAAATTTAATCAAAATGTGATACAACACCCGACTTATTAGCTTTAGGCTTGTTGTTTAAAGTTATTGCTTTGTTACGACAGGCTCCCGACATCATATCTCAAGTTCTGATAACTGGTAAGCGATTCGACGCCCTACAACAATGAATATAGCAACACAATTCTCGCTTTATAAATCCTCCATTATACTATCACAATTAATCCACTTATACGTAAATAAATTATAAAATTGTCAACTGAGTGTTTTTTAAAATGGTCAACTGAGTGTTTTTTTTTGTCTTAATATTTCAAATATATATAAAAAAAAAACAATGTCATAAACGAATATCACTATTTATAATCTGATCACATGGTCCACTGTTGTGTATAAAACGCAAACAATATCGTTTCAATTCATACTAGTCTCGTATTCACGTTTCGACACATTTCGTTCACCGGTTCAATAATTGGAAAATTACACGTTTCCCTATATACTATGTCTTCTAACAAAAGTACATAGGATTGTTTATATAACCCACTTTATATGTTAAGACATAACGAGTGACTGACACCGAACCAGCGTTTCACCTCAATCATGAATATTGGATAAATCACTCACAATTCTCATTAAAACTAATTCCGAGTCAATGAAATGGCTAACACGGTTAAGATATTAAACGATAGTTTCACAAATTTCCACTAGTTCATATAATATAGCCGTGTTCTGTATGGGAACACTCGGGTCCTGGGCTAGTCGGCGTCCCCGTTCGTCACGGTCAAAGGTTCTTCCTCCTCGTTGTAATCCAATGAGAGTACTGAAGCCCTCCTCCGCTTCCCGAGAGGTGTACCGCTGCACTCGCTGCCCGAGTAAGTACGTTTCTCCGATGACTGTTGATTGCCGTTGACCGTAGCGTGGGTAGCTCTTAACTCTTGTTGTAGGAACAAGACCGTACTCTGCATGCCTTCCACATCCTCATCTAGCTCTTGTAGAAACTCGTCCAATTCTGAAAATAGTATTATTCGTATATAAGTAAGTGATGATGGCTGTGGTTAGCGTGTATGGTTAAGTATCCTTAGAATGTGTGTGATTTAGTTATGTAATATTTGATTATGAATAATAAATATTCACACTATAATTATTTTCGACAATTTTCCTATAAACATTTGAAACGTGAACATTTTAATTGTTGACTGTTTTGCACTTTCGATAAATATTCTGTATATTATTAGAAATTTATCAAATTATTTCGAGAAAAGTCCTATGTTGACCATGGATCGAGACCGGAGACAGACTGATTGTGAAACTAGTAGTGTGAACACAGCGAGATTTGATCGGACCGAAACTAGAGAGAAAGATCATACCGTGAAGGACATCATAGTGTGGATCGAGCTTAATAATTGCTTTATCCCTTTACTTGAGTATTAATATAACTTACAATGCTTGTACAAAGTTACACAAAATTCAACATAAAAAAAAAGTGACGTATAAAAAAAATTCATAAGAATTGTAATACTGACGAATTCATTTGTTTAGCCAACAGCTCAAATTAAGAAGACATGCATATGGTGTTTGTTCTATATAAGAGAGTTACTGTTTTATCACCACATAATGGAACTATAGAAAATATTATATTTCATACAATCTATATCTGCTATGTTTCTATGTTTTGACTTCTTCTATAAATTAAACATTATATATACCGCTGTTTCCAGATATCCAGTAAACAAATTATAGGATAAAAATTGAAAAAAAAAAAATCATTATTCAGTTTTGACAGCAAAAGTCTAAAGAAATTTTATAAGTATTTTTTCGATTTCAATTTGTCTTTATATTGTTTCTTCTGTAGATGAAATATAGTAATAAGATATTAAACAAGTTGATGAGTCCCAAGATCTAGCTTGTCTAGTCTACATATAAATAATAATAACCAAATGATACTTATTTCCCAAAAAGAATGCAATAATTATCAATATGTTGAAATGAATAAAATGATTTTATAAAACAAGATAATTGAATTTGTAATACCTTTCATATGACATGCATACAAAAAATACAAAACAAACCTGATTGTGACTTTTTAACTTCTTCACTGAAACTCTTCTGTAATGCTAAATCTCCTTCTAATTTTGCTATTCGCCCACTGGACGTCATCCTTCCAAGATCCTCGTTCTCTTGGTGCAATAAACGACATTTCGCCATAAGCTTCTTCCCTGTATTTGAATCCGGAGTAAATTTCCATGCCGATAATTCATTTTGCGTTTCCTCTAACCTCGCCTTCGTTGAAGTCAGTTCTTGTTTCAACCTTAAGATAAGTACGTTTACAGCTGGATCTAGAAGTGTTGATCGACCGTTGAGACTAGCGTGTGATGACTTCAACTCAGTTATTTGACTCTGGTTTTTAAGAAATAATATATATCTGTATATTCTGATAATTGGTAAAGAAACATACCTATTTATAGAAATAAATTATACTATATCATTACGATTCATTTGACTTATAGCACAAGTCTACTGTTATACTGTTCATAAGTTTACTGGAAGCAGGCCTTGATTTGCGGAAAGACAGAAGCATTTACCAGTACTGTACATTTTGTAATAAAATCAGTAATACAGATGCAATGGCTGACAATAAATTTAAGTATTTATAATAATTATATGCCCTTTAAGCTGTAGTATCAGTTGCCATACCCTCATAACTGACAAATACCAGTTTATACTTTATACAAAAGGTCCTCTAAATCGAAACTGGTTCTTATTTATAGAACATAACTTGATCTTGTTTTGGGATGTGATTAATTTTGTTTGGTTCTGTAGGATCTCTAAATCTCGAGGAGTCCTCTTAAGCATATTAGCCATTGGTCATTAAAAAATATAGATAGTTTAATATGATGTAAAAATATGAAAATTATGCACAATTACGAGAATATTTTTACAAGGTATGGTGCTATTGAAACTCACTACATAATCTTGGATCTCTTGTTCTTTAGCTGCCAGTCTCCTGACTAAAACCTTTTCCCTGTGTTGAGACTCTGCATACTGTTGTCGTATCCGTTCTTCTACCTCTTTCGCCTTTTCCAGGCTACCTGTACATAATAATGTTTCATAAGTATTATCTATGATTATGTCATTAAAATAATTTATTACATATTTCAATAGAACAGATCCAGATATTTTAATATTCCTATAGAATATTAGACACTGATATAAACATATTAAATTTTATTCTTCAAATTCTACTTCCTAAGATATAGTAACTTTATAAAAATACAATTAAATCATTTGTCAGTTACGATATTCATCAACATCTGCTTGTAACCATTATTGGTTGCAGCGACCTCGTATGAGAGAAAAAACTTAACAGTCTATTTCTCCGCACTTTCGTGTGCAGGTTGTGTATTAGTTAGGAATATTATTATAATAGCATCATCTCTTATGTATTCTTTAAAATTATAGACACTACACATTGCTGTCTAACACTGTATATGACTCTAATTTGAATGATAAACTTATTTAATTATCATTGCAATAATTTTATAATACAATTATTTTTTATATCTAATGATAACTTCCTAAAGTCTTTACATGTTTTCAAATAAATGTATTTATTTCACTGGTTACGCCATATAAAATATGATATATTGATTTTATACATTATTATCGACAACACCTTAACTAAACCAATAACATTGTTATAAATATTGTATCAGGGCACATATGTAAGATTTATGACAGTACTAAAATATAAACAATTTCTCACTTAAATTTAACATTTCATATAGTCTAATAAACTTTATATCAATTCCTTGCTGCTTGCTAATTTATAGTTCAACATATTAAATTATATAAGTTCAATTCAATGAACATGTTTGATAGATATTAAGCCTTTGAATATTATTTATTTATAATCTTTATTTATAATTGGGGTTTGGTTACAAATTTACCATGTCACCCCAGTGATTAACAACAAAATAAAACAGAAAAAAACAAAATGTACACAAACAATCAATAATTTACCGGTTTTTCATTCCAACCATAACCAGCCTGTAAAGCATTCTTGCTTCCTCTGATGTCGGGAAAGCAATATGGCATTACATACACCCACAGATCTTATCTTAATGAGTCCTTCATTTTACTCTTCAGTGTATATTGTGTACTGTACAAAAGATATTCTTAATATCCAGATATTATATTTATATGGATATTCATCAAACATGTAAGTCTGTGGCGGCTTGCTCCACCACACTTAGCAACATTGCTAGTACTCGAGTGAGATGGAGCTAGGCGACAAAAGTACAATAAGTTAAAATGTCAATTAAGTACTTAGAAAATCAATTACTAAAGTTCATCACCCACTGCATCATCAAAAATTTAGTAGACATGTTAAAATATTACTAAATAAAACTTGCATAATAAAGCTACCGCTTTGTAAAGCTTAATTACTAGATACAGTAGAACCTCGATAAAGTAAAAACCTCTATAATTTCAAAAAATAGTCTGCTCTCTTCTCTCAGAACCTCTATTACTTAAAATATGCACACTCTATAACTTAAACTAATAATTTCGTCCTCAGTTACTTAAAATATCTTTGGACAAACTCTTTAACATAAAATGTCTGCTAATACTTTCCAATGAATGTACAGAACAAAAAGTATCTTAACATTGATTATATGCACCTGTTTAACTTGTAGTTAAATTATTAACACAAACAGAAAGTATGAAATAACCTATTGTTTTTCAGTAGACTTTTTCAGTAGACTAAACTTTAAATAAAGTTTGATTTTTATGTAACATGTGTATGTATTTTATTTTACAACTTCTGGCACATTCAGGTAAATATAGGAACTCTATATTAAATCATCAATTACTCTCTAACATAAACCCTTGGATAAATTAAAAACTCTATAACTTAAAATATTTTGTTTTTCCCTTGGGTTTTAACTTAACGGAGATTCTACTAATAAATATACAAGGTTTTTATCACTTTTTCTACCTCAATATGACATAATGATCATAAAACAGTAACATTGAAAGGAGCTTCCATCAATTTTAATACCATAATAGGTATAACTTGTCTTAACCTAGAGTTCACCACACTCAAACACAGCACATCAAAACAATTTTTAGCACCCAATATAATATATATTTTTATGACTCCAATTATACTAACCCTTGCAGTAAGCACATAACATAGTATATTAGATTTATTAACAGAATACATCTAGTTTGTATTTTTAATTATCAAAACTTATTCATTTAATTTTTATATAAATTTTTTCTCATAATAAGAAACTTCTATTTGAAATTTCATTATCTTACAACTGTAGAGAAAATCATGTGATAAATATACAGAAGTTAATATTTTTATCAGGCATTTATCAGAGATATGATATTTCAATTATCAATGTCTGAAGTCATAATAATATTATATGTTACAGTGAATGTCCAAATATTGGCAAATCTTAGGATTTCTGAACATGAGTAAAATACAAGATACAGTCAAATAATTTTTCATGTTTCTACCATAAAAATCTATGCTAATAAAGCTGGATGGTTTGTTTGGTAGAATGCACTAATCTCAGGAATTAATGGTCCAATTTGAAAATTCTTTCAGTATTAGATAACTCATTTATCGAGGAAGGCTATAAGCTATATATCATTACACTACAACCAATAGGAACAGAGCACCAATGAAGAATGTTTCAAAATCGGGTTTTTTTTCCTTTTTGAGAGCTTCCCCTGCATGCTAGTTAGCCCAAAGTAACTATTCCACGCAGACAAAGTCACAAGCAGAAGGCAGTTTAACATATAGGTTTAATGTTTTACAACAATGACAAATATTAATTGTTATGTTTGGGGTATAATACATTTCTTTCTCTGCATGTCCACAGTATCTGCATATAAACCGGTTTATGTTAACATTCACCAAGCTAGCTGATGAATGTCTGTTACTAGGTCAGTGTCACATGCAACAATCTAATGTTGATGACCTGAACTATTGTTGGCTCATATTATTTTTAACACAAATTCAACTTCATCTAACATTGCTATTGTGATTAAGACATTTACAGAAACAACAATACATACTTCTCTTTTTTCTTATTCAAGAAACAAAATTTTAATTATAGCCATTGCTCAAACCGAGACATGTGCAAAATTCTACTAGTAAAAGCTTAAAAAACCATCGAACTTTATATCATATTTTACTAGTTCTTAGGGATTTACAAAATACATAAAGTCTAATAAATTATATGTTGTAAATTATATATACGAAATTTTATACTATTCTTCAAGTTTGGTCTTGTTAATACAGCAATATAAAATTAAAGAAGACAAATAATGTAATAACACTGTACTATAATAATTATTGTATACAATAAATAATTATATATATATTTTTTATTTGAACTGATTACGCTATTGACCTATCAAGGTCTTAACAGCTTCACCGGACTACTAAGGCGAGCGTTTAAGACACTCAGCCGATTTTATTTTGACAACTAGCTCAAGGGTGCGCGGCACACTTCGGCTTGGGCTGTTGCCTGATACATGCAATTCGCGACCTAACTGAGCTAACCTAAGCTAAGCTAGCTATTCATACATATATGAGTTGTTGAAACATATATCTGTACCAAGTATACATACCTCAACAACTTTTATATATATTTCGTATGGGATAATTTTCTAAACTATTTCAGTTTGATAAGGGAAAAATATAAAACCCTCCCACATGCATGTGTAAGCGTGTATGCATGCACGTGTGTGGAGGTGATATGTGTAATGTTGTCGCAGTGATGTAAGATTTTGTGTTACTGTATTGTGGGAGATATATATTTGTTTATCATAAGATTTTAGACAACAAGCATTCAGTTTGATAATAAAGAATATTAATAAATTGTCTCATAATTCTTTTTTTGACTACACTTAGCAAACAACAATAACCTTATCTTATAATGGTAGCACTTCAAGGAGTATATTTATTTGAAATCTACAGTATTTGACAAAATAGTTAACCTATTATACATAACATATAACATAATATTCCAAAAATCAAATAGCTTAAGCAAGTCAAATTTAGTAATCTATATATACACAATCAAAGCCAACACGTGTGTATATGTTTATTTCATTGCAACATTATATTTTTACTGGAAAAGGTTCCCTCTCTGGAAACTACTTTTTGAGTAACATAGTACTGAATCTGCATAAATACTAACATACTAAAAAAGTAGCATATGAATGAATGCTTGAATCGAATTTTAATTTTAGATGCCACATTTTACAATATAAGGATAAAGTTATTGTTATTTACTGACATATCTATACAGCTTTACAAAGAACTACAATACTTTTCAATCCAAGTGTAGACATAATTGTCAATATAAAGTATGGCTGTGAAAAGTGGACTAAAATCTATTTGCATAATTTGTGCAAATAACTGCCCCACACTGTGTAATCCATACTAATATTATAAAGAGGTAAAGTTTGTGAATTTGTGACGTTGTAGGGGGTAATCTCACAAACTACTGGTCCAATTTGAAAAATTCTTACAGTGTTATATAGCTGTTTTATCAAGGAAGGTTATAGGCTATATATCATCACGCTAAGACCAATAGGAGCGGCGCATGAATAGAGAATGTTTCAAAATAGTTTTTTTTTCTCTTGAGAACTTCCACTGCCTGTTAGCGTTAGTCCAAATTATATATTCCATGAGGACGAAGTAGCAGGCAGAGGCTATTATCTTATAAATATAAATCTCATAAACAGAATGTTGCGTAAATGGATAAAATTAAGAATTAGTATATCAGAGGAAGTTTGAAAATAGCACCAGTGACAGATAAGTTGAGGAGTAATAGGTTAGCATGGTATGGGCATGTCATGAGAGATGAAACCATGTAACTAGAAAAGGGTTGAGTATGTTTATGGATGGATATAAGAGTAGAGGAAGACCAAAAAAGGTATGGATGGACTGCGTGAAAAACGATATGTGCGTAAAAGGTGTGAATACTGAAATGACAGGAGAGAGTGGAAAAAGAAAACATGTTGTGCCGACCCTACTTAAGTGGGATAAGGGTAATGATGATGATGATGAAACAGAATGTTGCCTGTCTTTTGAAAACAATCATATAGTGAAAAATTAAAAATGACATGACAAGTCTATTATGCCCTCCAAAATTATTGTTACACTAGCTGACCCTTGCCCACTTCGCTGAGCGGTAATAGGCATTATCAAGCTACAACTTTTTTCTAGAACTCAATCATTAAGGCAGCCTTTCTAAGAAAGTTTTCGTTCGACCATTTTTTCTCAACTCCCCAGATATTACCCCCTACAACCTCACAAACTTTACCTCTTTACGATATTAGTATAGATAATATAATTAGTTAATGGCTTCTTCCTGTGAATTTGTACATGTGGAATGGTTATTTTGGGCTATGACACAGCGGAAGCGGTAAAGAGGTTTTCCTTTTACCCCAATTTTGCAACATTCTTCATTGCTGCGCCGCTCTTATGGGTCTTAGTGTGATGCTATATAGCCTATAACCTTCCCCGATAAATGAGCTATATAGTACTGAAAGAATTTTCCAAATCAGACCATTAGTTCCTGAGATTACCCCCTACAAGTTTCTATAGTAGGATAACAGCTTAATGTCCTAAATTAATAACATAAATAATAGTTTAAAAAAACAGTGACACATTTTAATTTCAGCACCTCCAGATATCAGTATATTTATCATTTTTTTGTCACTTTTTACAAAAATATACATTTGTTTCTAATTTACACTATTTGATTAAGAAATCCAAATTTACAATTTTTTTTTTCTGTTTTTTAGTTGGATTTTTTTATGAAAGCGTGTCTTTTTTAGTTTTTTTAAACTATTATTTATTTTTCATTTTTTAGTTAAATTTTTTAAACTTTTTTTTCGGATTATTGCATTGTTATTGACATTTGACAAGTGTGCAAAGTTTGAATTAAATCTGATCATTCAATGTTGGACAAAATCGAGCTCAAAGGGGTCGGTTACAAGCATACATACACACAGGTGAAGCTAATAAAAGTGTGTTAAAAAGATAATTGTTAACACTTCTTTAAGCATCATGTGTCATGTAAGTATAGGTATATACTTATACACAGTTATACTTTGTTATATGGTGACACTTACTATAAAATTAAAAAGCACTTCAATGTTTCAGATTTGACTAGCCCAAAGTATGGGAAAATAGAGGAACATTGAATGTGTGAAAGCAATGAAGAGTGATGGATTGTAATGAATTAGTTTATACCTATATTATTTCTATGCATCTCTTTGAAGTTATACTTCTTTTGACGCATTAGGGAAAAATGATGAGAGTAAATTTTTACGATGCATGTGCACACCGTCACGAAAAATCGACACCCTGAAGTTAGTTATAGTCAACGTTTTGTTTCTTTGTATTAAAACTTTCATGTATTAAATACATAACTATAGAAATGCACTACAATAGAAAAAAGGCTATTGTTTGTGTCGTTTTTTCTACAAACATAGAATAAGGCAAAAGATAAAAATTTTGAAAAGGTTTTTATCTTGTTACGCCAAAGAAGTATAACTTCTAATGCGTGTACATAAGTACACACACACTTTTTAATTTTATTTTATACTTTTACATTTGTATAACTAATTTTCTGGGAAATAAAAAAACACCTAAAACCATATTATAAGGAATCAATCCAATTACCAAATTAATTATATGATTTTTCTCATTATGTACTTTTCCATAACACATCTACACCATAAAGTGACCTATACATGTATTAAAATTTTATAATAACATATATTTCTTATCATGATGAAGTATATATTATTATAAAATGTATTTATAAAACATAATATCTCCACAGTAGAGTAATATCAGTTATAAAACAAAATTCGAACTACCCATGTAAGTTATCAGTGATGCTATCGAATTTACTTTAACCCAGTTAAAAGTCGAACTGATATTAATTTCTATATACATAAGTATTATAATTAATGTTAAGATAACAGCACCAATACAAACAAATCTTATCTATACAATAGAACAAGTGAAAATATAATTACTTTTTTATTTGTGCAAAAACTTGAAGACTCGGTGAACTTGTCGAGATGTACAAATGATAATAAAAAATCACTGCACACCACTCCAGCTCGTTCTGGAGACATCACATCCACTGAACACTCCACTGGCACACGAACAAACACCATTTCTTGATATTTACCTTTTTTAAACACCTAAATACACCCAATACCACATTTATAACTAAACAAACTTAATATCACAGAACATTTCGTATACAGTATCACTAATTTTAGTTAAAGTATTGTCGATATAGGAGATATAAGAACTCGCGGGTCGTTTCAGATGCCGACCACTGACCACTACAAGCCGTAACTTTCTTAAATACCTTCCAACTGTTTGTTCAATTTTTCGAGATGTTCAATGTACAAGTCCTGGGTTTTCCACGCGGCTCGGAGCGAGTCGGCTGAGGCCGCGTCTAGCTGGTGCGGGGTCAATAACACGCGAATGGTGTTCGTGTCGCCGCCACCAGCGCTTCCTTCGCACGCCTCGTTATGTCTTTCTGTCTCTTCGGACATTGCACTCTTACAAATACTTTAAGAGCTTCTTTTCGACTGCAAGGAAATAACTATGATTAATTTTAGAATAAGATTACTTCATTCCGTCCACTGATATCAACAAAATGATTGTGACGCTGTAAGCATTTAACGGTCGTTTATGTACTTACAGTAGCCTAGTAAACCTTAAAATATAAAAAAACGACTAGTTGAAAGGAATAAAAAAGTCTTCAATGTTAACTGCCACAACATCTATGATCACAACAATGTTTTAATTTTACGAGGTCACTAAGCGAAACACGACTGACGCCATTTTATGACAGCTTTTTTTATTAATTTGGTAGTGACTGGATACATGTACATTAGGCCTAACTTAAAAACAAAAATATTTATTTTATCAGCGTTTTATGCTGATTTCTGTATTAGAATTTTCGAAGATCTGTTGTTTCATAACCCCATTTCCAAAGTAATCTAGATAATTAATTAATGTTAAAGGGCTAAAAATTATTATCATAAGGACAAGAAATGTTTGGAACGTTTTAAAAGACAAAGTTCACACGTGGAGATATTGGTTTTGAAATTTTGAATAGGACCGGGCTGCCAGAATTGATACAATCTAGGGGTTTCGTAACTGAGAAACCAAAACCTACCACCATTCTTTTCCTCTTATGGAGGCATTGTAGGTTGAAATCCCTTGATCCGTTTGACTTATGATACCTGAATGATATGTAGGTACTAAAAAAAAGAGGTTGAGGGACATTTAAAGTAACATTTCTTATGGTCTTTGAAATTCTAATCGGCAATACTTTTGTATGCTGAAAAGTTGTGAGGGTAAGCACCGTGTCAGGTAGAGTATTGAAAACACCGGTTCTCGTTCGGTCACCGATGTTAAGCAATGCCGGGCACGATCAATACTTGGATGGGTGACTTGTCTGAGAAAATCGCGTGAAGAGTATTGAAAACACCGGTTCTCGTTCGGTCACCGATGTTAAGCAATGCCGGGCACGATCAATACTTGGATGGGTGACTTGTCTGAGAAAATCGCGTGACGTTGGCTTAATGTTGTATTTTTGAGGTAAACCTTTTTATGGAAGGGCTCTGAAATTCTGATCGGCGAAATTTTTGTGTGACGAAAAGTGGTAGTAGTAAACATTGTGTCTGATAGCGTGTTGAAAACACCGGTTCTTGTCCGATCACCGAAGATAAGCAATGCCGAGCGCGGACATTAATTACGGGTGACTGTTTGGGAACACCTTAAAATATTTTCCTGTAATATAAAAGTTTCACTTCTATGGTGTGTCTTTGTGATACCCCTGTTTATTTTTTAACAATTTTGAATCTTCTTTTAATTTTTTTTACTGGCACAACAGAATCACATTTGTTAATCATGGCGCACACACTGTTATATTTCTATCGGACATATACTTGGTTATTTTCATGGAATTTCCAATCATAGCGTCCATATTAGTTAAAAAAATAAAAATTGAGTTTAAGAAATTGAAGTTTTGAACTTGATTGATTACATTTCGCGGTTATTTACTAAACAACAATAGAGCAATGATTAGTTGAAAATTTGTGTTTTGCTTGAGATAATTTAGATTTTTTTTTGTATTCGGTTAAATACAGACGAAGTTAATGGGTTTTGTTAACGGCGTCATAATTATGGCTAAATTATTTAAGTCCATTTTCTCTTGCTTTGTTATTTACAATTCGTCAAATTCAAATTAGAAGCTTTGTAAGAATCTTCTCGCAAATAATTGTTTTAGCCAAAATAGTATTACTTCTTATCCAGCTATTTACTGTTTTTACTGTACCTATAACAGTTATTATTATTCTAGTTACGCTGGGCATTTAATTCAGATGAAAATTGCACTGAATCGCACATGATTTCAATGAACATCTTAGAAAACATCGAAGATTTTAAATTACGCATAACAAAAATAGTTATTTCTATGAAGATACTTGCGAAGCTTCTTGATTTCGATAAACTGTAAAAATCAAAATGCCAAAATATCTAGATCAAAATAGTTTAAGCACTTATGACGGTTATGACGTCACATTAGTATATAGCATCCATGCGAAGTCGGAACGAGTAGCTGGTACATATTTAAAATGTATTTAAATATTTAATGTACACAGCACTATCTTCTTCTATGATTTATTATTCACAATTAATGCTTATAATTTTGTAGCAGTATCAATATACAAAACATAAAAAAGGGTGACTTTATTTCGTTGGGCGATTTTTATGAATTTGACATACTTATGTTTTCTGCTTTTATAAATAAGGGATGACCGTTTATATCCATTTGATTACCATGTGCTACTGTGATCTTCTATATATCTTAGTTACTTGAAATCGATGAGACACAATTGTTGTGTCTTTCTAATCCGGATAAAAAGGCTTTGTTCCTTTGAAACAACGTACTATTGTTATATTTTTATGAGATTCAGTCGCGGGCATAAGTTGTTAAATAATTATTTTACACCCCTACATTTTAAATCTTGTCCTATTACATGTCCTTGTATTATGATAATACCTATGTATTACACAGTGTAATACATATAAATATTATACAGTGTAACACAGTCTAATGTAATTTACACTGTCGCAATAAATAATGTTATATAAAAACACCTTTTTACTTACAACATAATCGCAACAGTCGGTCTGTATAAATGATTTTCACTCTACTAGATGGCGTTAGTAGTCCTATACTTATCACATCATACATATCATCTGTGATGGATTTGGAGATTTTATATAATGTAGTTTATGTTTGAGACCTCGATTTTTAGATGGTAAATATCTGGAGGCTTAAATGAAAGTTTATGAAAAGAGACACATATGATGTTGAGAACCACCAATTTTCTATTTCTAGCTCCTTTAAATATCCGGTCTTTGGAGCAAATCGGGGCGCTTACCCCGGGTAACAGCTTCAGTGGGGTCAAAATTATAATATAATAAGATTAAAATTTTTAAATAATTGGCTCCACAAAGCGCTGGCATATGGAAGCCTGGTTGGCTCACCCGCGACTTCTAAGAAAAATGTGGCACACAAGCCCAGTTCACAATCGAACTTGTGCACCAGTGGATTCACTAGTGAACTCGAAATACCAATTTGGGATTTACCTTGTTGCAATAATTGACATCTTTTTACTTAAATTGTGTGATTTTTTTTAATTTATCTCAGACGCTGGAGTTATGGGCGCTACCAAACTTCTACCCCGGTTCGAAAAATCATAAATCCGGGGCTGTCTTTGAAATAAATGCCAATGAAACATTTTATATCAGTCCCGGTTTGATCATAAATTAAACTAAACATATGCTTAGTCTAGTAAGCTAGTTGCAAGCCAGCCGAAAAAACTTGTCTTTTTCATTATATTGTATTTATAATATAACAACATTCTGGAGATTTGTTTTTATGGTTGGAAAAAGTTGTCACAGATAATGTATATAAATTGTTATCAATTTAACAGTGACAGCTGAAATTTGGAATTAAAAAAAAAGTTTCGGTGGGATTTTTAGTTCTCATGTAATAGCTTTTACTTTTTATTCATATTATTTATTTTTAAGTAGCGACCCGCCCCATTTTCGCGCGGGCGCAATGTATATATTCATTTTAGTGAAATACTGTTAAGGATGATTTTGACCTATACGACATGTTTAACGCATATAATGTATTTCATTGGATAAGGAATAATAATGTATTGTATAAAATAGCTTGGTAAATACCACATAATTATTTTTGTAAAAAGATAAAAATGGTTACTGTGGGTTATCCTTTAGAGATAAATATATACCATCAATGACTTTCGTCTCGGTATTCTTAAGATATACGTAGTACATTAATTTGATCTATCTCGTAAGGCTTAACCAGCGTTTGGCATTTAAGCACACTAAAATCTGTTTGTTATGACATTACATTACAAAACTTTGAATTTTTCGACTTCTCTGTACTATAATATGTATGTCTTATACATATAAACCTTCCTCTTGAATCACTCTATTTATTGCTGAAAACAGTATTAAAGTCAGTTTAATAGATCTAAGGGAACAGACAGAACGACTTCATTTTGTACTATGTAACTATTAAACTAACGCTAACTAACTAACTAATAAAGTAACGCATACTTTATTCTATATTAGTGGGCCCGGTGGACGTTGTCCCGCTCTGATTATAAACAGAACTTGGCCAAATTATATACCAAAACGTTCCTCGTGCATCACTTTATCCACTGGTCACAAACCGCATAAAGATCCCTTGAGTAGTTTTTGAGTTTATCGCGAACAGACAGGCAGACAGTCGCGGTGGGGGACTTTGTTATATACTATGTAATTATTGTATGATATTAGTGGCATTTTGTTGTGTGTCCAGGTAAATCAGATGGGAAATAATAGGTAATTGAAATTTAGAAATGTCATAAAAATCTCTGGAGTGCTTTAACAAGATAGGCACTATCTAGTTAGAAAATCGAAGTGCTCATAAGACTATATATGTAAAGATGAATAATTACGTATTAAAAAGAAGGATCTTGTATAAATTGAAACGGCGATGATAGTGTGCCTTTTCGTGCAGTTACTTGTGCTATACGTAAATATGTAGATTTGTTCAATGAAAAATCCAGTTTCATTATTATAATTAGTTAACTTATCATTTATTTAATACATTTGTTAACAATTAAAATCGAATTAATGTTTAACATTAATTTAATTTGAAACTAATTTCTTTACAATGATTACTAAGAATCAGTGGAAATTCACAATAATTATATCACAATATGTACAATGGAATGTTTATGTTATGACAGAGCGAAATGTCAATACGGTCGCCACACTTCTTGACTCCCCGCACCATAAAGTCCGTGTTTAACTTCTTCGTTTGAGTCACACGTTTGGACGAGGCCACTTCCATCTCCCGCTCCTTGTAGATCTGTGGTTATTGATATAGCTCCATCAATATCACTTATTTTAATCTCGCTAGGTAAGCACGGATCTAGATTGTATTTGTCCGCTGAACTGTGCAAATGTACATGTATTTGGTTTTGGTTCACAGTCGAGTATAAATTAGGCAGTATCATTTGCGTATTTGGATTTATGTAGGGAGGGTGAGATTGTATACACGTCGGGTTGTTATTGATGTTGTTGTATTGATAATTGTTGTAGTTGTATGTGTTTGCTGGCCAGCTGTAGTAGTTGGGGTCGTATCGTTGCGCCGGCATTGTTGTTGACGCGTTCAACTCTGTGAGGGATGCGTTTGTCCCACTCGGACTTCCTTTAAAGCTTGCCGTACTTGGTTGAAAGCCGCCGTATTCTGCGTGCCCTAGTGGGATTTCAGGGAGCACTGTAAAACAAAAAATAATCGAATGAGTATAATAAAATCTTTCTTCACTACTATAATTTAGTTTGTTGCTTATTGTCGCTAGAATTGGTTAACTTTGTGGTTAATCTATTCTGATTAGGGAATTTAGGGTCACAAGAGGTTATGAGTAATTTTTGAATTTCAGTGGACGGCAACCATTTTAAATATCTTAAAGAATTGCCATAGCTGCTTGCGTACAATGCATTGCGTATACAGTACAACAATATCTTCAGGGCATTGTTGTGGCTGCCACGACATTGTAGCGCATCGGGCATGTTTGCTGAAGCTCGTGTGGACGATTTTACACAATCATTCGAAAAAAAAGTAAACTCCCGGATGGATCGAATGTGTGGCAGCGTTAATAATGTCTTGAAGATCAAGTTATCAAGTAGACCTGATAGTTTGTTTGTTCACAAATGGACAAAGTTTTTAAAAAGTGTGTGCACCTATACAAGTTAATTACTTTTGATTGTGTGGGTGAAGAAATTTGTAAATAGTACTAAAACATGCTGTATACTTTAACATGGGCTAAGTTTTACTAATAAAAACAAATGCA
The DNA here is from genome assembly GCA_015888305.1 of Antheraea pernyi. Taxonomy (NCBI): domain Eukaryota; kingdom Metazoa; phylum Arthropoda; class Insecta; order Lepidoptera; family Saturniidae; genus Antheraea; species Antheraea pernyi. Next base: position 20,459 of record MU159629.1, read on the forward strand.
TGTAATATCTGAATTTAATAAATTATTATATATATATTATTATAGCAACTTTAAGTTAACAGTTCAAGCATCAGCCAGTCTATACGCATTTATAATCTGTATTGCGCAGGTGATGCAGTAGTTTAAGCAGTCGCTAAACTAAGTGATATATATCGGAATCCACTACAGGGTAATTCATCATCATCATCATTACCCTTATCCCACCTAAGTAGGGTCGGCACAACATGTTTTCTTTTTCCACTCACTCCTATCAATGTCATCTCAGTATTCACACCTTTCACGCACATATAATTTTTTACGCAGTCCACACATACCTTTTTCGGTCTTCCTCTACTCGTATATCCGTCCACAAACATACTCAACACTTTTCTAGTTACATGGTTTTCATCTCTCCTCATGACATGCCCTCAGCTCATGCTCTTAGGGTAATTATTACAGCGAAACATAAATGATTATTTCGAAGCTACCCAGAAAGTATACCCATACTTTCTGACTGTTAATTGCATGTTTGTAAAGTTCCTCACGATTAACGCTATTGTGGGAGCTCCTTAAAAAAGAGAAATCCTCTATGCGGGCTATTTTGGCCGGTAATTATTTATGAGAAACGCATGGTTTCGCAGACGCTTCTCTATTGGATTTTAATATATTTACTATTAGCATTGTAGCAAGTAGCAAGTTCTTTTGTCGCACAGGAATATACTACAGTATTCCCAAATAATCTATGACCCCTATGCACGCATGCCTTGTAATAAAATGTTGATAAATTCATTTATATAATTTGATTGCTTTAAAGACAAGAATAACTAGGTAATAGAAGGGTTACATAAAAGGTACAGAAAATAGCAAAAAATCTTGAGTATAAATGAAAATATTGCTAAAAATTCCTAAATATGTTCTTACGTCGATGTTTTATCTAAATATTATATCAAAATTAGTGGTTTTGGTTTGGTTCGTATCATGCGGTCAACCGCTCCATTACCGTGGTTATGTTATTATGAATGGAGGAGGAAGCTTATTTATCAGTATAATATATAAGTATGACGCAAACACTCATCAGTTTTATACCTAAATGGAATATTAGAACAATAATACAGTTTTATTTTTAAGTCAAGCAAATAGCGAGTCAGATATGCGTTGACGTTATACAAGTCACTTGTTTTTTTACATTGTTTTTGAGACTATTTTATGAAAGACTAACTGTTCACCCTGGTTTTGCACGAGTTTACTAATGATGGAAAGAAGATTAAATCTTCCATCTGCAGTACGACAACATAATAAACACACGTAATAAAATGGCAAGCTGAACGTATATCTCTTAATTTAGTCAATATTTTTGATGATCTCCACACTTCTCTGTCATTGACTCACTCTTTATATGGAGACTTTTTTACCAATACTTTTCACTTTCTCGTTTGATTTTTCAAGCGTTTCCTTCCGTACAAATTTTGGCCTAAGAGAATTAGCCAAATACGTGCAGCTGGTAGGTGGTAGAGCCACGCTCAAGCTATTACTGGTTTCAGCATGAATGGGTCGGCTCGTCCGGGGTAGTACCACCCTCTCATAGAAAACCGTCGTGAAGTAACAGTGCTTGCATTGTTGCGTTTCGTTCGGTCAGTGAGAGCGCTGGAGACCTTCCCTCCCCTTCCCCTTCCCTTCCCCCCCCACCAACACAGGCTGGCAACGCACTTGTGGATGACGCGGGAGTGGCGCTCCCTGACGTTCCGACTGGTGCAGGTACTCACCGGACACGGTTGCTTCGGGTGGTACCTGCACCGGATCGCACGCAGGGAGCCGACCGCCGTCTGCCGCGAGTGCGGCGCTGACGAAGATACCGCGCTGCACACTCTGTCTGAGTGTGCTGCGTGGAGAGAGCAGCACCGCATTCTGGCGGCGGCGGTAGGAGCGGACTTATCGCTGCCGAGCGTGGTTTTCCCAATCTAAACCATTCTCGGATCCATTCGAACACGCACACAAAATTTCATCAAAATCGGTGTCCAGCCGTTTAGGAGGAGTTCAGTGACATACACACGCACAGAAGAAATTTCTATATAAAGATGAAGATAAAAAATCACATGTGTTTTTATTTGGTTGCTGGTAACGTGGAATAAAAATAATGTATAAAGTACCTGCAGGTATGTGAATGCTCGGGTCAGGTTTATAATACGGCGGCTGCAGTGAGCTATAAGACGGGTACATTGGTGCTGTTGAAGAGTATCCTGTATTCCATTCGCTAGCTCCAAGGATGTTACCGCTGCTCTCTGGAAATTAATAAGTTTAACTTTTAGTCACAATTTTTTAACAACTAAGAACTATTTCTATTACTTAAATAAGTTTTGTTTAAAATCGTTTTTTTTATGTCATATGTGGCAAACGAACAGGTGGGTCACCTGATGTTAAGTGATCACCACCGTCCATGGACACTAACAACACCAGAGGAGTTGCAAGTGCGTTGCCACCCTTTGGGGGGAAGGGTTAGGGGAGGGAGAGGAGAGGGTAGGGGGGTGAGCCTCCGGCTCTCTCACTAACTGAACGAAACGCAACAATGCAAGCACTGTTACTTCACGTCGGTTTTCTGCGAGAGGGTGGTACTACCCCGGGCGAGCCGACCCATTCATGCTGAAACTACTAATAATTTCAGCATGGCTCTACCACCATGGAAATTGTGATTTCCACTTATTTCAAATGAATAGGATATTAATATAAAGCGTTGTAAAATGCGATTTAAAATAAGGTAATTATTTGGTGTTTTAATAATTAACAGTTGTTCTAAATTTAACTCAAATTATAACGGAAACATAATGTGTGATTTCCTTTAATTGTTTATGATGTAATTAGCTATGGCCCGCGGTTTCACTTGCGTATTAATTATTCGGGTTTTCTCGGTAACGCTCGGATCTCGTTGGATAGACAAGCGGGACAATCCGCCCTCGGCCTTCGACTCTACTAAATAACCCCCGCACTATAATTCGATCTTTCTTATCGTATTTTATATTGTAATTGTTTCGCTCTGAAGGGTCTTCTCGTGATGTTAGGTTATACATATATATAATACAATACTTTTTCTAAATTGACTTGTAATTCCAGATATTAGCGATTTCATATTTATCATTTACCATATTCGTACATTCAAATACACCCTCTCAAAGAAAACCGACGTGAAACAACAGTGCTAGAGCATTGTTGCGTTTCGTTCGGTCAGTGAGAGCGCCGGAGGCCCACAGCCCCTTCTCCTCTCTTCTCTCCGCCTCACTCCTCCTACCCTTCCCCCCAAACGCAAGCTGGCAACGCACTTGCAACTCCCCTGGTGTGGCTAGTGTCTATGGACCTTTGATACTCAATCATGTGAACAATAATGAAAGTATCGGCATAGAACTATGACCATTCAATGCGAAATCTTTCGTAGATAGTTGTAGGCGACTTATTTTTGGATACGAAAGACCCTTCGCCCTTTTTAAGCCTAACGAAGCGGGCGGTAATTATGTGGTTAATTTATAGCTCACAATATAAATTTTATTCGAAAAATACGAGTCTGAAATATAAACGTAACGCTTGATGAATAATAATGTAAAACGTAAGAATGTTTTAAAGGAAACTTTAGTTACCTTTTGAGTTTTTCAAGAAAAATGTAGCTTGCTAAGAATATTGAACATGGTAAAATAACAAATGACGTATATTTTAGTAGAAGCATGCGTCAATGGTTTTTTATAAGTACCTGATGACGTCATTTTATCATTAAATCCCTTTCTCTGTTTTCTTAAATTGCATCTATAATGATTTTAATTGTAATATAAACCGTAGCACGTTTTATAGAAATTTAAATGATTCGTAATTACCTTGTATACCTTATACCCTACTACTACTATATACCTTGGGATGTATTACCTTTTTTTTTTTCTCGAACTAACTACGCTATTGACCCGGCAGGGTCTTCACAGCTTCACCGGACTACCGAGGATGGATGTATTACCACTTTTAAAAGTATTACTGATAATTTTGTATGTGTAAAAACCAATTAAGAATATATTTTTGATTTACGATGGTGAACACGTTAAATCTAAAGGAGGACTGGTTTTTTTTTTCGAACTGTCTATGCTATTGACCTAGCAAGGTCTTAACAGCTTCACCGGACTACTAAGGCGAGCGCATAAGGCACTCAGCCGATTTTATTTTCGGGTTTCTTTTTGCTGAAGTTTTCATAAGATTTAACGGATGCCCTCGTAGGTGTTTATTTTCATTTGGCTGATCTCCATCCTGCGCCTCTGCTACGCTGTTCTAGTGTGGTAAAGCCAAGGTTCTCGAGGCGCTGTTCATAGGGTAAGTTACGTATTGCATACATCATATTGATAGCCCTTCTTATAAGTGACAGATTTCCAAATTGACGGTTGTAGATAGCCAGACGAATTTAGACAAAACCCTATGTTCCATTACGATGTTTTTTTTCCTCCGATTCATTCGTGTTCGAAAACAAACTGTTACGAAGTGATATATACAAAAGTCATGAAAATTGGATACGATTTATTTTTTGCTTACTGTTTTACAATTTCTAAAACTACTATTCATAGTTTTACAGCCTATCAATTTACCGAACAATATATATATATATATATATATATATATATTATTGTAGCACGGCAAAATGACTGCACTGTGCCTGATGGTAAGCACAGTACAATCCAAAAATACTGGCGATCACCGAGTGATACACTATCCATCGCCGGTCGCTGCTGTCATGTCGGGATGGAAAAAGCTGGATATGCACAGGCTGATCCCGAAACGCGACCCTTATTGTAGCACGACAAAATGACTGCACTATGCCTGATGGTAAGCACAGTACAATCCAAAAACAATGGCGACCATCGAGAGAGAAACTATCCATCGCCGGTCGCCGCTGTCTGCCGGCCTGCGAAAAGCTGGATATGCACAGGCTGATCTTAAAACGCTTTTCAAGCTTTTTCGCCATATACATGGTGGTGGCGACCCAGTCAGGTGAGGTTGGCTTGGGGGTCTCAAATCTTTTGATGTTATTCGACACCCCTTACATCCCATATATGCTTTCCGTGTACTAAATTTTAACAAAATCAGTTGAGAATTAAAAAGAAAAATAAGGGCCGTCGCCAAAATTGAAAAATCAAAACAACGGAATAACCGTGTTGTTTTTTTAATTTTTAAACCAAATATATTCTGAATTATATAAATTTCATAAATTGTAAACTGAAATTATTAACATTACTTAATTAAACGTTACTTTCACAACTATTGTCACTCGAAGTAATAATTATATACATTTTTATATAGTTAATTAATTAATCAAATATATGATGGGCTGCACAAGCTCAATATAAAATATCAATATTACATGTATACGCGTTGCTAGTCTGGCGCAAGCGCAATACATCACGAGCAAGCATATCGAGGTCATCAGTGACGTGAACCTATAAGATTTTCCCGTAACAAAAATCGAACAATGCGGCTAAAGAAGTTTTCACTTCAAAAAAAACTTTGAGTATTTTTTTATAATTTCTAAAATTATATTAGTATTGACAATTTTTATATGTTATAATATGTACTTTTACGTACATTGCATGTTGCCCTAGATGTTATGTGCACATCAGCATAGTTATATTAAAATTATATTTATTGAATAACTAAATTGTTATTCGCATTTAAGCACTCAATTAGGTTGTACAGCACCACTGTACCAACTTTATTCCCACAAACGGGCATCTAAGAAATATATGTACGGTTAGGACTTGTTCCTTACCCCTACACAATATGAGAAATTATATAATTTGTAAGTATACAATTTCATTCTGCCAGAAGTCGTCGAAGAAGGAGGAGGCCGAGAGGGCCCGTGAGCAAGATCCTCAAAGTGACCCTCTCCGCCAACGGAGGACAGGCAGGAGGAGGCGGCAGTTTGATCGCCTCCTCCCACCGTAGCCGGACCGAGGAGGATGGGTCGGGGGACCCATCTTCCCATTGCACAGATCAGGCGGACGGAGGAGACGGCCGGTGTGTACCCGACTGTCTCCTAACAAGACGGGGCCCGGCGGCGGCGCTTTCGCTGCTGGGCCAACCGCTGGGGCGGCACGATGAAGTCTATAGAGATCTCGTGCCGCCCCAACTATAGCGGCAGACGTACACCGTGGGGTTTTAGTCCGTGCGAGTCGGACATAACCCACCCTCTCCCCCGAGAGGATGGTGATAAGGGATTTCAAACATCAGTCAAGTCGTGTTTGTTTTAAATACTTACACATAAATAGGCAAACTTTTTATTAAAATATCATATTCATGATCGGTAGTCTTTATAATGGACATCAATAACTAAATGAAAAAAAAGGCAGAACTACAGGTCTAATTATATAGACTAGCAGTACTTGGGGTTTGTAATGTAACTATGCATATCTAGAAATGTCATTTTTAGGATGATCGGTCGTACATAATAGGTGTTTATGTTCTGCAGCTTTATCTAGTAGCGATTTAAAATTAAACTAGCATATAATCAGTATTCATACAAAAAAAAATGACGAAGAACAAAAATATAGAAGAGGAAATATTACCAAACTAAATGATGTTTCGAATGTAATTAATTTTTTTAAGTCAACAAAAACTGCTGCAAATTTAATTCCAGATGTCACAATCAATATTGACAAAACACTGTCTATAATAGTATGAATCAGCTGGCAATCCCAGAGTATACGCGCACCACAGTTTCCGCACGCGTGACGCACATAAAAATATTGACAAACTCGTGATCAAATGTAAATCTGCTTTATCACGTAGTCCTTAAGACAATATCGATTTTAGTATTTGATTGCTTTTAAATTCTCTTATCTGTTGTAATATATACATTAATTTCGTACTTCGTAGCTTGTTCAATCAGTTACAAAAAAAAAATCACGGTTTCACAGGTTGTATATTCATATTTGTTTATTTAAGTATTTCATTATAGTTTAAACAATATATAGTGTTGTTATTATAAATTATGACGCAAGTTTTTTATATGTAATATATAACTAACTGTTATCTAACTTCCTGTCAGACAGAAACCTTTTCAGAAGGATAGTATTCACACAGATTCATATATTATTTGGCTACATTGTTAAAATACATGAAAAGTGCAACAGAAAAAGAATGTTACTTTGAGAAACTATGGCCTGGCTCGTATTTATAGAATGATTATTAATTTTCAACTAGTCATATAAATGCCATTGGAATATAAAGAATTCGTTATTTTTCTCGTTGATCAAAGAGATATATAATTTAAAATAAAATTTATGTATCTATAAACACTGACTTTCATTTTCAAGAACGGAGTACTTTGAATATTATGTATAATATAAGATGTGATCTTACAAAACTATTACAATGGTATCAAAGACTATTGTTACTATAAGTATTTATATATCATTATAGTTATTCTGGCTATTAGCATTTTTATATTTAATTGTTCAAAATAATATCAAGGTACTGTCATTGTTTGATGTTAGAAGTAAAAATTTACGAGGCCCAGTGACTAATCCTCCTGATGTCCGGTGAAAGTTTGTATTTCTTGTAATCATATAGACCTTGGCACACTGCCAAATTAACCCATCACATATATGAGTAAGCTAACAAAATAAATATTTTTTAATAATTTGTTAGTTAAGTGGTTTATGCAAACTTGATTATTTAGTTAAATGCGTTTATAAAATCATTCTTCTTGTTTTGTTATTGGTAACATAGCCTTATTAATTACATTACAGGGGAGTAAATTTTTTTTCCAATTTTCTTTTGGCAACGAATCTTTTATATTATTACTGCCATTGTCAAGTGAGTATCGATATTACAAGTTTCTAGTTGTAGTCCGGTGAAGCTGTTAAGACCTTGCTTGGTCAATCGCAATGAGTCGGGTTAAAAATTTAGATTACATACCTGTCTTAAATAAATCTTAGCACATTGACAACATCGCTGCTTCTGTATATATAGGTATGTATAATGTCAGGTCTCCCTAAGAGTAAGGATATAGAATTTTGCACATTCTAGATTACATTATAGCTTATACATAATATCAATTTATCATTTGGAATTCCATTTTTTATAAAGACATAGCTTACAATTTATCTTAATGATTTACTTGTAGTATAAGATAAAGATGATGAAGCGATGATAGCTCAGTTGATAACGTGTTCGGACACTGTCTATCGACATAGGTTCGATTCCTTGTGGCTGAGTTGGAATCGGTGAAGGAAAACCGAAACGAAATCTTGGTGGTAGGACATTTTGAAGTACCCTCAAGTTGAAAATATATCGCCAAGCACCTATTGGTGTGCTCCGACAGCTGCAGTGATTGAACCCCTCTGGGTTTTGCGTGCTTATCACCTTGGACCACATCGTCGTTTAACATCCGGTGAGATTGTTATTAGAGACTAAAACCTATAAAGTATAAAAAGAACATGTATAGAGCCTGAATAGCCAGATTTGATGGTTTGAAGCAGTGGTTTTCAAACTTTTTCTTAACACGGCCTCTTTAGTATGAAGCAATATTTCTTGACCCGATGTTTTTGTTTCATGTATTTTATTTTGTGACAATTATTCAATTTAACATATTTTTTCATTTTCATAATTAGGGTTCCGATAAATAAATAAGAGTTTTCCTAAGTTTTTTTGTTTATTTAGTACAAATTATTATGTCCTTTAGTTAATATTTTTCTTAATAATTCTTTGTTTCTTTTTTACTGCAGTAGCTTTCCCAACCTTTTGCAACTCCGCTATAGATGCTTTGCGGCCTCCCCAAAGAGGCTTCGCGACCCCCTTGGGGGTCTCAACCCACTCTTTGAAAAACACTGGTTTAAAGGAACGCAGTGACTATGTAAATCACTCTAGAAAAGCTAATCAGTTGCTTCTATACATCTAATGTGCAATTGGATGAAACGGATCTTATAACTATATCATCGGTATTATTACTCGGCTTCGTAATTTAATTTCATTTATTTTTAAATTTATTCAAATAATCACGAAGCTTGTTACTACGGCATGTTTTGAGGATATACGAATTAATTTTTATTTCTGTTACCTTATTCAAAACACTCCTTATTCTTTAGAAGGCGGTGATACAAATTCTAGTTACACTGTTAGATATTATTTCCGTTAGAATTCAAATTTGTTCTTTGACACATAATATCTCTGTGTTCAAACTCTTTAGAAGAGTGTGATACAAATTCTGGTCAAACTTTATTAGAACCTATTTCTGTTATCGTTTTAATATTTACTTTCTTTAAAAACAATTGGTTTCTGATAATTCGAACTGGAACTCTTTAGAATACAAATTGTAATTGAGCTCTAACCCTATGGAAATAGAGGTTAATGAAGACACAATACTATTAAATAATTATACATCCAAATTTGGAAACTGCGTACGGTAGGGCAGTTTTTGTAATTACGAACGCTCGTAAATGTAAAGTTGACAAATGTAAAAGGACACTCCACTGTTCGTAGCCATAATATTCTATTCAGACATCGCGAATTTTGGCAGTCTATATTCAATACCGAGTCAACGCGTTGATAAAACAAATCATTATTATGCAAATACGTGTACCCGTAAGCTTTGTATGTATATTTGGTGGAGACGCGTGTTGTGGCACGTACACACTATGACTCTAATAAACATTATATTCAATTGAACTTTCGATAAAAGTGACGCAGAGGATTTTATGTTATGTAATAAATCTTTCCCTGTGTGAAATAAATTTTAAAGTCACGGATGACTTTGTGGTAAAAAATTATGTCAATGTTTGGAACATAGTGATGGGTTTATCTTGCGTTTTATATGTTTCGTTTTTTTTTATTGTTTGTGCTTTTTCAAAACATGTTTTTACAATCAATCCATTAGTTTACTAGCGGATTCGGTAGAGTTGGTAGACGTCCTGGCTTTGAGCAAATTATTGAATCAAAAGATATTCAAAGTCGCTGAGAGTCTGAAAACCTGTGATAATATATTTGTTGTATGAAAAATCTAAAATATAGATAAAATATACAAAATGGTTTTGTAAGAGTTTTTTTTTTTTTTCTC